>ATSW01013923.1:0-25671 GCA_000444245.1 Botryllus schlosseri | reverse complement strand
GGGGGTCCGCGAAGCCTCTATACATTTGGAAAATTATTTTTAACGTAATTTGTAATTTTTTTATGTTAGGGAAAACAGGAGACAGTTTCGCTTCATACTTCAAACCTCAGGACTCAGATCATTAGAATGGTTCTCTGAGATAAAATATCCTACGGTACAAACTCATTTTAATTGCCGAATTGCCAATAGCCTACTGATACAATCATATTGCTGTTTAGAGACGTTTTGTTGAGATCGTTTGAAATTGCAATTCCTAAATTTTTTTGTTAAGCAGTCCCAATCAAAGGATTGAAACATCGCAACAATGATATACATAGGCACTATTCCAGAATAACTTCGAGATGAAATGCTAGTTATAAATGACTTTGCTGGATGTTATATGTTAATTAAAAACTGTGTTCCTCAATTTTGCGGCCATATATGCCGTGATCACACCGAAAGGTATCGTTGGAAGTGTTACGCCTTAATGTTACATTCGTCACAACCTATATTTGTG
Source organism: Botryllus schlosseri (assembly GCA_000444245.1). Lineage (NCBI taxonomy): Eukaryota > Metazoa > Chordata > Ascidiacea > Stolidobranchia > Styelidae > Botryllus > Botryllus schlosseri. The sequence continues at coordinate 25,175 of ATSW01013923.1, read as the reverse complement.
GAAACATTTTCGGCACTTGTTTATATCAAATCGAAGACTCTGATTTTCAAGACAATATAGTATGATGTTATTTCCATTCAAAGTCATTTTGTGGCTGGAATTCACAACGGACAGTTAATATTTGCGCAAGACAGATGACGATTATACGATAATTGAGCTGATTTTGATCGAAAATTTGAGGGGGTCCGCGAAGTCCCTGGCGGCCCGAAAGGGGTCCGCGAAGAGAAAAAGGTTGAGAACCACTGGTCTAATAGGAATAAAGCCAATTCATTTTATGGGACATCCTAATCTCTGACATGGATTCTTACTTTGCCGACCACTTGTATGAGTTTGAAATTGTTTGGCAAAGGGTCCCAATACGCTGGAAACGAAGGTGCTGACGAGGAAGACCTTGTACCAGCATCAGGTGCGGCCAGTGTCGCCAGGCAAATGACTATGCCGGGATCGAGAGAAGTTTTGCAAACCGAGGAGTCTGGCGTTTCTGTAAATGAATTCTCCACCGACGAATACAACCCTGAAAACGAGCAGGTGTGAAGTCTTTCGAGATTCTTGTTTCAATTGGTTGTTTACGAAACTGATTTGCTATTATACTACTACCAAACTGTGTAGCCTTGCGTAAACGCGTAAAAGGTTCCTTAACAAAGCCTAGAACTGGGCCTTGCTACAAGGCGGCAGCTAACAAAAATTATAATAAAGAATATTGGCCTGGTGTAAGTGACCATTTCACTCGAGAAACCACCATGACTACCACAAAATAACAACAACTGAAAAATAATTAATATATCGGCCGAAATTTTGAATAGATTCAGTTTCTGCCTTTCGATTTCATTATGTTATTTTTGCATGCATTGAATGCAATATCGTCCAAGAAGTAATTTAACAATCTAACGTCGATTGTTTAGGACGCTGAAACCTCCCCCCACCCGAGTGAAAAGAAAACTTCGACATCAGTGGCTAGAAAGGAAAGTGACGTTAAGGTTGAGGATGACCAGGGTAAGTCAAAGATTGAGTCCTGTCTTCAATCATTTTCTACTGCCGACATCTCCTACATTTATAAGCGCGACGGAAAGCTCACTGATCATGAACTGCTTTTGGCCTTCATTGAGATCTCATTCTACTTCTTCAAGTTGGATGTAGTTCTTCTATTGTCGTTATAATCACAGGTTGAATCACCATTATGGTTTGGCAATGCAGCATATTTCAGCATAAGCACATACTTTCTCAAGCATTATACTGGAGAACTACTCAGACACTTAAGTTCCACTTGAAATGGTGTTAACCTCCCATACTTGCACTTTACTTGATAAGCATCCACGCCTAATTGCCTACTTATATTGAAATGTTTGTTATTGTCGGTTTTGGTTATTTACATAGACTGTACCTATGTGTAGCGTTTTAAGTAATTTTGAGATAGGCGTACTTACTAACATTCATCTTGCAATTTCGAACTTGGCCGTTTACAATTACCTGTCAAAAGTATGGGAAACCTTGCTTCATGGTTTATTTCAGGGGTTCTCAACCTGGGGGGCGTGTAACATCTGAAGGGGAGCGCGAAGAAGCGGTCACCTGAAAAAATTTTTCCTCCAATTTTCCTCCAATTTACCTCCAATGCACGCGTGTTTCTCTATACATAGACCCAATTTCATATATTTTTATTCTCTCATCAACATTCATACTGTCCATACCATCAAACAATCTGTTGGGGTTGCTAGCATCCCAGTTGGATTTTGTGATATGACGATAAGGGGGGCGCGAAATTTTTCACTATCTCAAAGGGGGGCGTGTCTGAAAAAAGGTTGAGAACCACTGGTTTATTTGATATGTATGGGAGTATTTTTGTTTAAAAAGTGTATTCGCTTTTTAGCGAGCAGCGTTGGGGTCGGAGAATTGGAAACATTGAACAGCCCTGTTTCGTTAGCAATCGCGAGACATCTTGGAATTGATTTGACGGCGGAAGGAAAAGCTGCCCGCAATCGTCGCGGTATTGCTATCATCGTACACGGACCACCCATGTCAGGTAATGTTTTTCTGTTGTGTGCAATGTGTGCAATGGTCATTTAGGTATTCTGGAAAAATGGAAGCAATACTGTGTACAGTCTAGTGCAGGGGTGGCCAACCTTTTTGGCCAAAGGGCCACATTCCATTGCCGAACCATCGCGTGGGCCACGAGCCACGCTAAGCGCGAAAATTTTTCAAAGTTTATATTGCTGGGCTCAGTTTGCATGAACTGTGACTATTCGGCGTCTGGACATATCGATATCAAAAGCTTCGGCCAACATGCGTCAATCATTTTATGCCTATGTGTCATTGTCGATGGTCTTTCTGCGTGCTCAAACGCAATGTCACATGATAAATGACACTTTCTCTCGTAATTGCTCTTACAATTAGACTTAATCTGGTGCATTGGGTGTTCTTTCATTTTCAGGAGGGGGTAACAATATTAAAAGCAAGATATCGAGTGACAACATATTGTGGGAAGTGGGAAGAAAATTTTTACTTTAGATAAATCTACCGCAGAACTTTCTGCTTTATTGTAATGTACGGAAGGTCTACCAAAATTTGACGGGCTTATATTGATCTGCCAATGCGTTGAAACTGATATTTTAGTCATCACATCGCCAGTGTTGCGGCCAGACTAATCAAATTTTTGGTTGGCCATGCAAATTCACAATCTGGGCAATCCATTTTTGGTAATATTACTAATTTCTAAAATTACCTCGCGGGCCACTCAAAACCCACAAGCGGCCCGCGAGCCACGGGTTGGCCGGCCCTGGTCTAGTATCAATAGGACCACCGTAAACAGCACAAACAGTAGTAGAGCTTACAGGAAATGCACTGAGAAAGGTAGATGGAACTCCAAATAATCTGGGACCATGGTTGTGTGACGTACTTTCTCTATGCTCTCTTTTCATGAACATTGAATATTTTTGAACAGACGTTCAACCGAACTTTGCACTCGTTAATCTGGTAATGCCAGATGCAATGCAACGCTTTGTTGGGTCACTTGGGTGCTTGCTTATAATATTTGAAAGGATAGGGTGGGGTGGGGGAATTTGAGTGTATTTTCAAGTTTGGGCAGCTGTCATTTTCATAAACTGTCAAATAAAAAGGTGTTTGGTTGATATTTGTTACATTGTATGGTTGAATTTTCGGTTGCAAGTCAATTGAAGATTCAATCTGCTTACAGGAGAAAAATATTGTGATTTTTATTTTACAAATTAGTATACTCAATTTACCCCAATTTTGTGGGAAAATTGAGTATACTGTCTAAATTGCACTTAAAGCCAGCCTTATTCCCATGTTATACCCGAATGAACCATTGTATGGGCAAACTGAGTATATTTACAGGTTTTTAAAAAAGATACTGGAACAAGATCTGTTATATAGTTGCTTAAACAGAAACTTTTCAGAAGGAACAGCTGAACGAAATAATTCGATTTCAAATTTTCACTAAATGTTTACATTCAAATCAGATTTGAGGATCCCTCTTCTTTCTAAAATTGGTGCTTTCACTTTGAAATTACTTCATTGAATGAAATAGAAAATGTTCTCAACATCAATGTTTGAGGGATAGGAAAATGTACAACTGGCTGCTATATTCATATCAAACAAAAAATTATGTTCGACTGTTTCACCGCCACCCATCATATTTCCGACCTGCCCCAGAAACTTTCTTTGTCTGTATTGTATAACTAGCCAGACCAACTCCTTCATTTCCTCTTCCTGAACTGTTTCAAGCGTTTCAACTCCCCTAAGTCCATCTCAGAACTGTATTTTAAGTGGCTACTTCCTGCTCATCATGGTCACTGACCACAACCTCATTGCAGTTTTGACCTCTTACATTTTAGCTCATACATTCTCTCCATCTTAAAGTCTGGCCATGCTTTCTTCTGGTGTCAGCACCTCACCAGTTATGACCAGAACAAGTGAACATGCCTCCTTTTGGCATAGCTATATCATTTCTGGTTTATCTTTTCATTACTTGAGAGACTACTGTAGTAATAGCCTGGGTCAAACTTTTCATTTCGTCACTTCAACTGATTCTTGCTGATGGGGCTACCATTTTCTGTGTTGCTCTAATTAGCTTTCTTATGAGTATTTCATAGGGATTCTTCCCAGACTCTGTTAAAACAGCTTTTCCCTGTCTTGCTTTCTTTGACAGCCTGATCCAATTCCTGTGGTACATATTTAGGGGTTCGCTTCTTCTTATAATACCTGATCATGTCTGTTACTGTTCTAACTCTCTAATTGTGTAACAAAATCGGCAAAAAAAGATTCAAAAGAGAATGTGCAACCTCTCTGATGATGGTGCAACAAAGAAAGTACGCGTTCAATAGGGTACTCAATTTACCACATACCAAATTTTTACTATACCCAAATTACCCCAAAAAAATATTCTTCAAATTAAAACTTACTCTTACCACCATTGACAAAATGCATTGCCATACCTTGTAGTATGATCAACTATCACAAACTTGAGCAATATTTGGATATGCAACCACAATTTTTAGGCTGTCTGCAAAGAAGTTGAAAAATGGTGTAAAAAATGAAAAAAAAAATTCTAAACTTTTAATTCCACCTGGAAGCTATAATCTGCCTTTGATAAAGATGGTTATTAGTCTTATCTAGAGCTGACATAGTAAGCTAATGAATAAATGCAGAACTGATGAATTTGAAGCTGATATGTTTAGAAAGCAAAAGTTTTAGTCGAATGTACTCAAATTCCCCCACCTACTCAAGTTCCCCCACCCTACCCTATCTATTCATAAATCAACTCATTTACAGAAACAACAACTACATCGGTCCATCTTGCCAAAGCGTACGGAGCGGCACGTATGACAATTGACGATATCGTTTTGGAAGCTATTTCCAACGGCAACACAGAGGTATTTTTGCACCATTAATATCACTTCCATGCATTAAAAAGTTATACAGACAAAGCAATCTATATTGGATTTTATGGTTGTGTTGTAAGAATTACTTCGTCGAGCCAGAAAAGGAGACGAACAGTACAAAATGTATGTGAGCTTTATCTAATTTATCATAAATTTGGTGTAACCTATAAAAACATACTCAGGAACCAGTAACCTTTCAGATGCCAAATCATATAAAAATTCTTTAGTGGATTCAGCAGATAATATATTGAATTTATGCTATTTTTACTACAAAGCAGTCATTTTAGTAGTGGTCAGTAGCTAAGCAGGTATACATGTTAAATGTAGTCTTGGAGTACACTCAAGTAATAATTGACATATTGCTGCTAAAGTAATCTGATGCAGACGATTGCTTCTTTATATACTAGGCCTACTAGAACATAATATTTTTGAAAGTACCAGTGCTGACTTCATTTAGTCGAGAAAAGTTTTTAGCAATAATGGCTAGTCGACTTAGTCTTTTTAGTAGCCTCCTAAAACAAAAATAGTACATGCCACATTGTGACTTATATGAAATAGCTACGGACACTGCTAAAAGATGCATTATTTTGATGATCAGGACAGTGTCAATTTATGCGGTGAAAAATTTCACAAAAGAAAAAGGTTTTTATAGGTAGACAAAACCGACTTCAATACTCAGTTACCGCAGAAGTACATCAATTCAGTTCTCCCCAGTAGTATCAGTGTTACTGAGTGCTAGACGATTTCAGGCAGGGCAGAAAGCGTTGGGATACATCAAAAGGATCCATGGAGAGAATTCGATTTCGTCCAGGTCCCTCATCCATGCAGAATCAGCGACTAGGACAGCAGGAAAACTATCTAAAGTTGGAAATTCTTTCCGAAAACCACTCTTCCGTCGATAACGTTCGCGACTGATTCATTCAGGCTGGATTGAAAGCTCGCGAGATGTGTGCAATGATGGCCAGAGGGCAGAAGGAAGACGATGGTATGGAAAATGGCACTGTCGCGGGCGGATTGAGTGTAGAAGCCGTCACTGCTCACACTGGTCAAGGTGAGGGAAGCCATTTTTGTTGCGATTCACACTCTTTTGAAATTTGTAAAGTGATATAGCACTGTCATTGGTAATATTTTGTAAGATGCAAAGATGCACCCTGCAATTTCAAAAGTTTATACTCCCGATTAACTGCTGAAAGTTAGCGACCCATAGACCAAATCAAGTTTTGAACTACTTATTTCGATATTTTTGTATATTCTTGTCCTTGATGTTTTGCGGCATACACACCGACTCATGATATACATACACATGATCTGCGCCTATGCATACCATGAGTACATGATGCGCGTATGCCGCTGTACAAGGAAGGTGGGGATATAGCCTTGTAAGGCTTTCTAAGTCTTGCACCACCCCTCCATGCTATCCCGGTAATGCTGAGCGCCAAGCTGGGGAGCCACGGATACCAGTTTCACGAATCAGGTCTCTTGCCTGACGCAATTGGGGATCAAACCCACGACCTACCGATTATTATATGTACCAAGAAATATGCCTAACTGCCACAAACCCAGCTATATAGGTAGTGGAATCAACTATCTTTAAATATTCGACAGTTCTAATGTGGCTGTCGCTGTGCTGTAGCCAAGTAGGCGTTTGGTTATGGTGATTTCCTAAGATTTATGATTCAATTTTAATCAGAATGTAAGTACTTGACATAATCAAAAACTGCTGAGAAACGAAGCATGAAATAATGAATGATGTCTGAGTGAAAGTAGTTGTTATGAATGAGTGACAACTTGTGGAAAGTTGAATTTTTGCCATAGCTATTACTCTTACTGTGGCTCTAATTTCATTATGGTAAGCAAACTTGATGATTTTCTCTTTAAATAGGCAAAATGGGTTCACAGCTACAGGCTGTTATAATTTCAAGTCTCATGTCATTTAAAGCCAGATTGCGATAAACTGTCAGGGCTGAAACTTGCGTCTATGAATTGTTATATCTCGTTGCATTCCAGCAGATAACGGCAGTACAATTTGTGATTCCTTACTTCCAGAACCAAAAGCTGGAGCTGCCTCCGTAATTTCCACCAAAAAGGCTAGTGTCGTCAGTAAGCAACCGCAAAGTACTCTTGCCGGGAAATCTGTGAACCCTAGCAACGCACCACCTGCATCGGAACACACTGGATCGCATGTAAGGCATTTCATAGCAGTATATAATGTGCTTGTTTGGATACATTGCTTCACGACTGAGTGTACTATATTGCCCGTTAATATGTCTTGTATTGTAGATTTGGAAAAATCATAGAATCTTTTCAATCGATGTACTTATTCCCCTAAATTAATACTGTGTCATGGTGTCTCATGATATCACTGTTATGATGTATAATTAAGGTTCTGCTAACAATATGAAAAGTTATATTCGAAATGGAAAGTGTAATTGGATGTATATTTGAAAATTGCGGAAACACCATTGAAATGGTCTGTGACAGCCCTTTTGCCGACTCAAAATGTGGTTTTATTTTTTCTATAAAATGCCATGGCTATTTTTATAGGTTGCTAGCAGTCCCCCGCCTTTTGCTGCACCGATTGCTCGCAAATTGAGCGTTTCTGCGTCTGTGGCTGGCGAGGACGGGCTTATGAGCTGTGTACTGCCAGAAGATCTGCTGGTAGATATTTTACAGGAAAGGCTTCAGGTTGGTATTGAATGCATCTAATCATAAATTGAAAATATTGCTTTTAATACTTACTGAGTGAAATTGATAATAATTCATCACAGCTAAACGATTGTCACCACGGAGTGATTTTCGACAGTCTGGATACTCTCTTCAGTCCCACGCATCAAGCGACTTGCTTAGCGCTGTTAAAAGCAATCAACAATCGGAAATACATTTATTTTGTGACACAAAAGCTGGACTATGCCACTGTGAAGGCAAATCGAAAAGCGAAGGAAGAAGATGATGGTACGGTTAAGGTTTTGTTGATGTTCATATTGATATAAACCCACATATTTCTCTCTGACATTTGTCAGGGATAGTTGACAGCAACTAGTTCTACTTAATTCTTTTGAATCCTCAACTAGTTGTTGATTACCCTGTCTAATGTCAAAAGGGAATATTATTCAATTGTAATTTAAGTTCTCTACGTCTCTTCAAATAACCCTGCCAGCGATTTACATACATTCCACATATAACTTTCCTCCATTCAGTGAAATCCGCTCTCCTCAAAGAAGAGCAGGAAAAACAGGCTCTGGAAGACATGGACGAAGACCAGTACGATTCTCTCCCCGACTATAAGAAAGAAGAGATCGACCGTTACCGGCTGGAGGCGAAACGAGAGAAGCGACAAAGGAGAGAAGAGGAGGAACGCGCCGAGAGAGAAAGGCAGGAGCTGGAACGGCAGCAGATGCTGGAAGAGAAGATGAATAATGACAGTGACGACAAGAAGAAGAAGAAAGGCAAAAATAAGAGAGAGGAAACCGGGAAACGTAGCATTTCAGGTGAGAGCCAGTTTGTTTAGTAACTTATTTGTTTTAATGCATCAAATATGACAAATTATGTCAAATATGTCATAATTACGGTTGTCTCTTACAGGCAAGAATACGGAAATCCCTGTTGGTCAAGCAGGTCATGCTGGCTCCGACAAAAAGGGAGGGAAGATGATGTCCTCACATGACCTAGGAGAGAAAAGACCAGACTCGCGTGGCACAGATCACGCCGATTCATTGGCTGATGAGAAGAAGTAAGTTTCGTTTGAATTCATTTTGCTGCACAGGTCTTGATTCAGAACTTTGGATTTACCAAAATTTCCATATCCGTGTATAGATTTCTACTTAAAACGTTTATTTTAAGTTGAATTTGACAATGTTAATCGAATAACATTCCTTAGACTTCATTGTACACAATGATTGTCGCGTCCCAATACAATATGAATATTGAATGATAACCTTATATTATTGCCTGTCCTGTATTACTGAAAGAAAAGTGAATTGTATCATGGAAATAAAGATTTTGGTTTTAAATGTCATCATCGTACATTAGGCATTTTTATGTTTAATATTTGTTAAAGAAATAGGATAAAAAATGACATGGGAACATGTTTCAATAGTGCCTAACACTTAAGTTGATTGATCAGAAGATTCATATACATCAATGTTTTATTGAATATTTGCAATGATTATTTTAAATTGCTATATTATATCTAGGAGGAAGAGCCTTCATTCCAATCATGATAATTTTTCGTCCGCTGCAAAACTATTGTCTCAGCTTCATAGGTAACTCATGCAACTACAGGACTCCTGTTGCCTGCAAAATATAATCTTCAAAATCATGCGTCATGTAGAAATTTTTCAATAACATAATTTATGTTTTTTTGCACTGTTGCATGAAATATACATCCATAAGCACTTGCATGTGCATCGTCATGGCATCCAGTTCATTTAACTTTGGTGAGAAACATTGGCATATTGCACTGTTGCATGTGTATTGTAAGTATGTCCGTAGTTGGTCGATACAACTATATTACCCGTTAATTTGGTACGATTAATGATCGCATAAAAATTCAGCTTGATGTGTTAAGTGGCGTAAAATCGTCATAAATTTTTATAAGGTTGTCCAAGTGGTTAACTACTGTCCACATGAATTCTTGTACGGTATCAGTTTGTGAGAGATATAATAGACAAGATTGATTTCTTTCAAATATCAGTACTTGAACAGCTTCTTTGAGGTACAGAACTTCAATATGCAATTGAGTAGTTTATTCATATTGAAATGAACCCGAATATTTTCGGCTGACACTCATCAGGGGTATTTGTCAGCAACTAGTAGCGAATAGAAAAGAACATCGAGAATATGCGGGTTCATTTCAATACAAGTATCAGTACATAAAATAGACCAAATAAATGTGACCATGCAATTCACAGGTAGCCCACGTTTTTGATTACAGTTAGGTTACCAATTAGCTGTAATTTGTTTCACATTTCACTTTACACCAGACTTGTCGTTCTGATAGCTGATATCGAAGACACATTGCATGTTAGTAGCTCATATAATAGAGCACCAGTATCAAAATTGCCTCTGACGCAGTCTCCTTCACATAACGTCTATCTGCAAGAGCTCAGTGCCCTAATGTAGGCAGGTCTTTGCAGTCATGTTGGGATTCAACTGTGAAAATGAAATTCACCCAGTGCTGTTGAGTTTCACACCCATGTCTTATAATGATAAGATTTTGTATAACTCGACCAGCATCCTGCTACCGGTAATACCTTCTCAGAACAAAAGCTTCAATTGAGTCATTGTTACTTGGTAATAGTTTTCTTTTGTCTTCATTTTCTCATGCTTTATACACTCAGCATGATGTGAATTCTTGTGACTCTTATACAGACACTGTTTGTGACAATATAACATCCAATGTAGTTTCAAAATTGCGTAAAATATATTTGTAATTTCGTAAAATTCATCGAATTGCATTTGTCATGATCATTTAACAAACAATTCTGAAAATTTACTTTCGGATATTGCTAAATATAACTTTGGGATGACTACATCGTAAAGCTACCTACCCGAATACTTTTGAAACTACCAACACTTTCTATGGTTGCACCAGAATTGCATCATGATGACTATAGCCCTGACTGACCACTACACACATTATTCATTCTAGAAATTGAGCATGTCGCATGCTAGAATTCTTCCAACAATGTCACACGCCTATAATTCCTTCTTTATCCAGAAGCAAAAAGAAGAAAGACAGGCCGTTATCAGACGACGAAATGAGAGATAAAGTACCGGACGAGATTTCAAGCGAGAAAACGGAAGCGGAGAAGCTCTTGCAGCAAAAGTGAGAAATATTTTGGGTGGAATTCGATTCACGATTTTTGTTTGCGCATGAATTCGTAAACAGATATTTTTCATGAAATCAATATGTTTTGTGCATGTCACGGCAAAGTTTATCCATAATATAGATCTATAGTGACTTCTACTGCATTTTAATTTTTCCCATTGCTAGTGGCGAAAAGTGTCTCTGTACTACGAAACTATTGAGATATATGTGTATTGCACCATTACTGTTATATATGTGTAGGCCATCATTATCAGTTAGTCAAATGGAATTTTTTTCCAAAATTCCATTCCACGACATCCTGTGTTTGGGAAGCTAACAGTCAGTTCGAAAAATAGGCGGACAATATAATAGGTAGAAAAATTACACTGATTACCGTATGTTACTAGCAACCAATAGCAGAAATTATAGTGCCGATAGTGTCCAGAATTAATCTCATTTCTGCTCCCATACTATTACACATGCGCTTAGTAAGAGCTCCCAAGGTAAATTTGATGCAATTTTACCGCAATCAGACCATTTAAAATTGCCGTTGTACAGATTCAAAGCATTTGAAGCGTCTCAAAGAGACCTCGCAAGTATATTGGAATTCTGGGACAGAACATCTCTCACAGTTAATCGCCCAGCGACGCCGGATGGTAAGATACTCATTCTTTCTTCGACCTCTCCATCATCTTATCATTGTCACATGATCTCACAATGATTTCTTTTGATATGTTGACAACAATATTGGGGCCTAAAACCTGCATTTGACGGAGCTATTATAGTCTTGTTACGACTATGTATAATGTTTATTATAACAGCATATATCTTAGTAATTAATTTGGTAATAACGAATAGAATGAAGTAAGTAGAATAACTTGATACAGGGAATGACCATCCGATAGAACATGTGATATAATATATGTATGGTGTGAAATATCGAGAGGAAATAATACGTATTTAAATATCGTCGCAGTGGTATCAAAGTATCTTATGTCCATTTTACACATTTTGAGAAAATTAACTTTACGTGAAGCTTTCATCTTTTTGCAGTCGTATATTGACCTCGTTTAACTTTGAAACACTGAGACAGACATAGCCATGACTAAGCTATGACCGAAATATTTTTTAAAATAATGGAACTTCAAAATTTCAAAATTGGACATAAGCTACTTTGATACCACCGCGACGATATATGTATGAAATAAAACATATTATTCATTCATCCAATCATCTGCATTCGACATTACATTTTAAAACGATTCACTAAATTTATATTTAAAAAAATTATATATTGTATACTGAAGTTCTGTACTACCAAGAATCTCTTCAAAGCTTGATAATTTTTTTGAAATGGAGGCTAGACAAATGTTGAGATATCCTGGCAGAAACGAATCTTTGCGTTTTAGCCACCAATTCATTGGCGCTGAATGGCGAAGACGACAGCAATGCAGGCGCGTTGAACAGCAAGGCGCCAGCTTCCGGAAGGAAATTAACCCGGAAAGAAAAGGAGAAACTGGAGAGAGAGAGATTGGAGCGGGAGAGACTGGAAAAGGAGAGACTCGAAAATGAGAGATTGGAAAGAGAGAAGCAGGATAGAGAACGAATGGCTGACGTAAATAGATACTACATACTTTTTACTCNTTAATTAGGCTTTTAGAANNACAGAACTTCAACATTGCAACAAACAATATGTTCNTATTGCCAAATTTATTCCACTCAAAGCTTTTTGACTTACTCTCATCAGGAGCAAACATCTGTAAATGCGGTAATCAAATTCGANATATATAGAGAATCCTGTACACAGTACACGGAATTGCAAATGGCGGATAACAACGTGCAGTTACAGTATAACAGATACAAATTCGGCTATAAAATATAAGATAATCNAATAGCGACGCAACGAAACGCGCAACACAATACAACACGCATCACAACACAACACGCNACACAACATGCAACACAACACAACACAATACTAACGTNTTGAGAGGTTCTGTCTGGCGGCAGAGATTCCGNTTTTGCAACTTTTTAATGGTAGATTTGAGAACTTTTTAGTGANAAAGAGAANGGCCACGAGTTGGTGGTGTTATGTTGTTGTTGTATGTTGCAGTTGCCTGTGGTCGTACTCTTTTTCATGATAAGATCCTCGAATCTGCTANTACCATTGCGGCCACTTTTAGGCNAATATGATGAGTTGTAANTTCTCCGTTGTAGGAAGACGGCGAATCTCCTGAAGATCAAGAGGAAATCAAGACGTGCGTCCCACACATTGTCGTAGAAACGACCTCTGTTGACATCTCTNCCATCGCGCAATACCTCTTTGCCGAAGAAAAAATTCCATCNATAGAGGAGGTGAGTCAGTTTTCGTAGTCTATAATGAAAGGAGACTAGCAGTCTAGTCTTCATCCTGACATATCTAGTTTTAGATAATGTTCTGTCGTATTATTGGGTATGGNAGTCTTGTCATTCTTCCTAAATGTTGGAATGCAGGGGAGATGGCACATAAATTCATACAGATTCTCAAGTACCAGTGTATATTTATATCCAAATCCTGTTCTGAATTTAAGATTCATATTCTAACCAAAATGCGAATCATGAATTAATTTTGTATCATGTCCAAATCGAAGTCCATATCCGAAAATTGTAGAAATTTTATTCGAGCTGCAACTAATCAGGGTTTACCGTCAGCTATAATGCCAACATTCAAAGACTTTGTTTAACAACAATCAGTTCACGGTTGTTGAATATTCGCATTATAGCTGACTGTANCCCTCGTGAGTATCNGCTCGAAAAGCTTCTGGTAATTTATATCATTCAGATGTATCATGAGGTTCNGTACTCATAAGGATCATCACTAAGGATGGAGATCATAACATTAGCTGATCCTCTGATTAAAAANTGTTAATCGTAGTTCGCTGGAGNTAATGTTTCACGAGATGACTCAGGATAATCCTTGTGTGAAAACTTATTCAACTTTCTGCGCCACGATTAACGATTTTAATCAGATGATTAGCATTCTCCCGGATAAGTTAAACTTTATGATCTTCATGTTAAATAATAAATATTCATGAGTTTTATGAATCGACAATCTTCATTAAACACCGGTTGTATTTATCACCCAGGTTCTCGACGGTTTGGGCTTAGGTCCCCAAGGACCCCCTATCCCACCTCCTGCTTCATTCTCGGTGGTGCCTTACCCAGTGAAGAGAAAACCTCCATCCACAGACGCTGGTCTGCATTACCAATTCGTGTCCTCATCCCCGGACGACCCCAANGTGGCCCCGGAAGACCGTCCCAAAGAACCTTCCGAATCTGCCCTCGGTGAGGAGACCACTCCTTTCGAAACTGCGAGTCGCGCNGACTCGAAAANCAACGACCACCCGCCCCANTCTAGTAAAAAAGGNAGGAANGACAGAATTGAGTCGTCCCGGGCCACNACCGCCCGACGGTCGTCTCCGAGACGTAGCAGACGAGGTTCGGGCACATCGCCACCCCCCACGACCCCAGGGTCGGAGATGGAGCAAAGCAGCGCGCTCGGAGATTCGACTTCGCCGTTGGGCAATGCGGATTTTAAGAGCGTCAAGCTCAACCATTTCAGGTACTGAATATACTTTTGGATATGGCATTCTGTATATTGATCGCTATGGAGTAGGACTAGAGCATGAGAGTAATGAATGAGCAATGAACTCGCTTTTTGGTTCAGATGGATTGTAGCCGCAGGATCTGAAGTTACTATTCGTATTCGTTTCACGTCTGAAGAATTGGGACAGTTCGATCAAACGTTGAATTTCGAGATAACCGGAACGCGGCGTCGATATCAGCTATTTTGTCGAGGCGTTTGCTCCTTTCCTACTGTGAGTTGAAACATGAAATAGAAAAATCTCATGCTCTGATACAACTGATCGAATTAAGTGAATAATGTCTCTATAATGGCTGATCCATAAGATAGCATAATGGTGGAGAGAGAGAGAGAGAGTCTTTATTTTCATCCAACCAAAATACATAACACACGGCAGTGGTGGTGGTACAGAAAATATGCATGCACAGTATTCGGTATTAGATAGGAATGATCGATAAGACCGTGAAGGTCATCTAGTCTGATCACACCAGCATCATACGGGTACACTTGACTCTAAACAGTCTGACTTCTTGATCAGTAGGTTGTGGGTTCAATCCCCGGCCAGCTCAGACCAAAGACCTGACCAGTAAAAGTGATATCTGAGGGCCTGAGGCTACCCTGCTTGGCATTTAGCATTTCCGGGATAACATGGAAGGGTGGTACAAGACTTAGAAAGCGACATGTGCACATTATGCACTCATGTTATGCCTCTGCACCGATCATGTGTGTGTGTATCATGAGTCTGTGTATATGCAGCAATATCATCAAAGCCAAAAATATAAAATGTCCTAATCCTATGATTTTTACAGGGAAACTTTAGTTGTTGAAATAGATGTATCTCCTATAATTATAGGCACAACAACTCTGCCGTATCAGAAAGTGTTCTAAATCACATTGTAGATTTATAAATCAAACTGAAATTTGGTGTTTATTACCCTAATTAATGGACAACCTTCAACCTCTTACATTTAGTAATTCATATATAGGTGGCGACCTACTCTGTTAGTGTGAGGGTCATCGTCATATTTTCCATCGTGATATTTGTTCATCATTCTGTCATTCATCTTCACTACAGATTAGCCGAGAACCTCGTGTAGTATTTCCTCACCGCAGAAAGACCAGGGTTCGTCCTGACGTGCCTGCTGTGAAGAAGTATGTGATTTCTGACGAAGTTTTTGAATTCGGACCGCTGCTATGCGGAAAGACGCGTGAAAGGTGGGATATTTCGAGTTTCTGAAATTTTGAGAGTTATGCTGGGTGTGTTGGTTGACGATATCATTGGATTGGATTTTGAATCACTTTCTGTACGACAATGTGTATGGATTACGGATTCTGATATAAAATAATATTGGATTTTTTCATCATTGAAAATTCGGAAACGGATAATCCAGGATTTGGATTTTTAGAAATCGAAGCATTTTCATCTTTTCCGTAGGTTTAATTTTGCCATTATTTCTAATTACCGCAGTTGTTTAGTCATGGAGCAGCCTGAATGTAATCTGTTCACGGTTCTCGAATAGGTTTCCCCACTTGCTATGCTCTAATACCGCTGTTATCTCAAACTACTTGTCACTCTACAATGTCTTAGCTAAATTACTTATCAGCGTAGTAATTTTGTTAAGAGCAATCTAATTTTCGATGGATTTACATAGTTGATTTGGCATTGTATCCCAATGGCCATATTTTTATCATTGGAAACAGTTTCAAAATTGCACACCTTTGTAGTAAGATATGGCGTCCAGTATAAGTCATTGTCTCTTATCATATTGAATGTTATGTTAACGTTGAAATTCAATAACATGGGACTATGGACTATATGTTAGCTAGCCTACGTGATTCAATAGCCAGTTTCACTTCTACATCATTATTTTTGCCTCATATTTAGTAGCATTAGTTGAGCCAGACTGTCCTAAATTCATTTTAGGACGTTATATATGTTAGGTGGTAACATTCTTTTTCAAATCGATATGCAAGAACAACATCGATTTCATTTACTTTACCGCCTAATAAATTCAGGTACAAGGAAGGCCGTTATCCAGAGAGTATGGAACGCATCACCATTCTCAACACCTCACCTATCAACGCCGACGTTGGGTTTTGCTTCCAACGAGATAGTAACGGCGCTACATTTTTGCTAGATCCGCCTGTCATGTTCTTGAAACCTGGCGAAGCCAAAGTAAGTCATGGGCTTTGTTTTGTTTGAATTCTCCCATTTACCGGTACTCTGTGGCAGATTTTGTCGCTGTGGGCTTACCCGAAATTGGCCGGACAATTCGTCGATACGTTGGTGTGCTGCGTTCGTGAAAATCCAGAACCGATATGCTTTAACATCGCGTGTCACGGTGTGCGTCCGGAGCTCGAGCTGGACCGGAAAACTTTGCACTTTGACAAGGTATCGTCGAACTAAGTTTTTTTAGTTATTAACATCACTTTTGTATGTAAGCCCAATGTTTTATCTGCTAACTGAACATTTCACCTTAATGATTGAAGCAGCCTGAAAATTAGTATCGTTGTGAGGTTAATCACGTCATGTCATTTTCTATTTGTGATCGCATTTTAACTAAATTCAGGAATAAATATGCCACTAGACTACAACGGCTTTACGGCATTGTAGTAAAAATTGCAAACAGAACAACAAATTATCTCATTTTTTCTATAAAATCTCATCCATTAAGTAGGCCATGACATTTTTTCGAATTATGCAAAGTCCATGCATCCAGCAACGAAATCCAACGCATGTGGTACAAGCCCCAATCGTTGCAATCTGTTGTCTAAATGTTGCAATTTTGAAAGAATTGGTGCATGTTCTGTGATAATTTAGCAAACGAGCCTATTTCATTTTATGTAACAGCCCAATAACCATATGTAATCGGTAACAAAATATTCGGAGTGCTCAAGTAATTTTCCCAACATGTACTGCTGAATAAAGAATGTTTTTAGACTACTTGCACTTCTACAATAGAAGTAGAAAGCACTTTTAGGACATGCTTACATCACTGTTATCAGTGAAATTTTCTTGACAACTGGGCGAATGGGCCCTTGCATCACGATAACGGAATATATTTTCGGAAATTGCACAAATTTGGGGTGTCATTAGGCACCCTACAATTTCAAAAGTGGCCATCCCCGATTAACTGCTCAAAGTGGTGATACTTGCACTTCTATATGAGTAGATATGTTCGGTGTTACTCCTACTCCAGTACCAACGCTGATTACTTTGACCACCTCTGAATAACCAAACATTGCTTCCTCTTACCAAGGTGCTACTCCATCGTAAAGAAACGCGGACGCTCTTCCTCCGAAACAGCACCATGCTACCGGTTCAATGGCGAGTCGTCGGTATGGAGAATATGGGAGATGACTTCTCGTTGAGTCAAGACTACGGGGCTATCGAACCTCGCTGCGAGTTTGGATTGCAAATGCATTTCCGCGCTTCAAAGGCCATGAACATGAAAAAGACGATACGTCTCGAAGTAAGCAATGTGCTGTTCATATTTTTCTATAAGTTCTGTCATGCTGAGTGTTAAATCATTGTACAAACTCAAATCATGTGCTCAATGTACGTTGTTATTGTTTGAGACATATTTTGCTCGTGCCATCTTAAACTTAACCACCTTGTCTTGTAGTGTCTCGTCCCTCACCGCTAATATTTTTGATATCGATTTGTATATACATGCCGCCAAATAGGTTCTCAGATGCAATTAAATAATGATCAATTAGAAGTATACTTATTCGAAAAATCCTTCCATTCTGGTTGAAAACTTTCTGGTAAACTACCTGTTCCCGGGCCATCTACAAATGTTACATTGAGCTCTGCTCGCCTGGTGTATTTGAAATTTCATGTTTGTGACGCCATAATTCTGTGATACGATGTATAAAGTTCTTTTGAATTCTCTACTAGCTGGTAACGATTACCCCCGACGAGTTTCTGCGTAAAATATTCGGGTCTATTTCAATAGGAATATACTATACAATTGTACACTGAAGTTCTGTACCTCCAAGAGTGTCTTTAAACTACTTGTGCAATCAATTAATACTCGGGTGGGATTGTGAGGTTCTTAAGTGTGTTGGGAAAACTGTGACTTGCACACAATATGCTCTCGGTAATAGAATTTCATGGCTACTAAGAGTTCTTAACGATAATCTATGAAATTCAGTGAGTCCGTATGCTTCCTATTATCTATGGGATCGTGTTCCAGATATGGAGTCCACTTTCGGTCCAATCACAATAGCTGCATTAGATTGTCTGTTGTAACAGTGTACATAACGAGCACTTGCGGTACTCTGCTGGACACTGCATACGATATCGAATATTCAGGTCACAGACGTCGACAACATCATGGGCCTGGTGCAGACTGAAAATATCCAGGTCACCGCCGAAGCATATGACGTCGCGCTTGACATGAGCTTTCCAAAAGGCGCAGACGGTGGCCTTGATTTTGGCACCGTACGGGTTCTTTCGGACGAGTCCAAGCAAAGTTGCTCTCTCAAAAACAAGGGACGCTATGACATCGGATTTAGGTGAGATGGTTTACTTCCATTATTCTGTCTAAATTCGACTGACAATTAATATTAGGACTACGCAAAATTGAGTATTTGAGTGACGCCATAAGAGTATGGATGATGTGAAAACTTCAAATATACGACCACAAAAGAGTAAAGCCTCTTTCAACTGCATTAAAGATGATCTGTTATATTTTAACCATACCTATTTGACCTCACTTGTGGCAATGATGTGGATTTGATTATGACTTCACAGAAGTGAAATTTCTAGTAACATGGGTAGCATCGAGTTGCGTATTTTGGATGCTGCGATAAGATCTATTGTGTTTCAGGGATTCTTATCATGCGAAAAAGGTTTCCAAACTATAACTCTTGTGAATAATAAGTGGTTCTCAAACTGGGGAGCGCGCCCGAACTGGGTGGAAGCACTCGAAGGGAGACGTGAAACCACCTGAGAGAATTTATGTTTCTTGAACTTGGAATGAGAATAATTTCTGCTGAAACTTCGAAGTTTCAACAATGGCAGTGATCCCAATTATAGTTTGGTTTAAAGTGTCATAATTGCGTCGTACCATCCACACACCGATGCTAGACCTTGACTGATACCGAACCTTGCACTAATCAGAAGATATGCGTGAATGAAGCTTAACTGGTGAATGCGTGTAGCTGTGCCATTGGTTTTTGATTTGGTTTATGCTCAGGTACGTTTGAGCTAAGCTCAAGTGGGGTAATATAATGGATTAGGCACCAAAATCGCTGAAATATCTATGTGATACGTGCTACCATTGCACAATGCACATGATTATGATCATGTTTAACAAAATATTATACCGGCGATTTACCTCCAGCTCATAATTATTGCTCTGTGCGAATTCTGTGTTTGAAAAGTGTTTCAACAGCCATAACTCCTTCCATGCCACCAAACAATGCGTTTGGATTGCAATGTTTGATATTTTTTGACACAACGATAAGGGGAGCGCGAAATTTTTCACTCTCATCAAGGGGGTGCTTCGAAAAAAGTTTGCTCTAAGTGAAAGGAGGTGTATAATTTCATTACTCGAAAAATTAGGTACTCACTACTCGACTCGAATCATTGCAGTTTCTACTCAATTCGGATTCGATAACAGCCTTACTTATGAATAGTGTGTTGCATGCATTACTGACTTTGCGATATTGTGTGCTCTGCGTTTTTCTGATGTCGACCCGTGTAACAATGTTTATCGATTTCTCACAGTTTTAATTTGGAAGCGTCTCCGGCCAATTGCCCTCCGATAGAGGAATTATTCAGCATCTTGCCACAGAAGGGCACCTTGATTCCAAACGATCGTCCCACTCAGGTAATATGTTGCTGGTAGCCTTTCATAAACTAGTGGTCATTTTCTTTCAATTTACAGGCATATTTTACGCCTATTTTCTAGTTTGTATATACAACCATTTCATTGGTACCACTGTTTGTAAAATTCTCAAAATACCAGTCAATACTAGTAAATAGACTATCGTTACTCCATCAACTTAATGATAATCAAGTTTCAGTTAAGTAGTGAACTTGTGTTTCAGTGATATATTGGATGAAAACTGACCAATATATTCACCCACTCATATTTAATACAAGCCACAGCTGGTCAGAGGTTGTCTGTAACAAAGTAGTTGTACTTGCTTTCCTGACTCAAGTGGCTATGTTTATATGCTACTTCCACTCCTACTTAGAACATTTTTAGGCAAAATTACGTACTTAATACAGTTTGAACAGCTTCTTGGAGGTACAGAACTTCAATATACAATTGAATAGTTCATTCATATTGAAATGAACCCGAATATTTTCGGCTGACACTCGTCAGGGGTAATCGTCAGCAACTAGTAAAGAATTCAAAAGAACATCGTATATCAACAATCGTAGTACAAAATATGACATCACCTGCATGAAATGTCGAATACGAGAGAGTTCTTATTCGACATTTCATGCTGGTGATGTCATATTTTGTGCAATGATTGTTGATAAACGATGTTCTTTTGAATTCTCTACTAGTTGCTGACGATTACCCCTGACGAGTGTCAGCCGAAAATATTCGGGTTCATTTCAATATGAATATACTATTCAATTATTACAATTTAGATTTTGAAAAGTTGAAAATAGTTTTGATGTAAGTTTTCGACACTTTTATCAGTGAATTTATCATCAGATCCACGTGAAATGCCCTGATATCACAGTAACTGGATATATTTTTGAAGATTTTTCTATTTGTAGAGTCATTGTGGTGATACATCTTGCAATCTTGAAAGTAGCCACATCAGATTAACCTCTAAAAGTATCCAACCCCTCGACCAAATTTGCTTTTGAAATTAGTCGAGTAATTTTCAGCCCATTAATTTTCTACTTCCGCTTGCTGTAGTTTTGACATATCTTGAAAATCTCCACTTCTAGTTGTAATTGGGTAGAAATTTACAGCATTACTTCCATTTGAGCAGCAATGCTGGCTGCTTTCACCAATTTTGCTGGTGGCATGAGATGAAATTTCAGTATGTAATACAATACGGTTCCTGTTAGTATGCTATATCCGTTAATACCGCTCCCCTTGTCAGGTGCAAGTGATATTCCGTTCCAAGTTGGAAGTCAAGATTCAAGATCTGCCGTTGCTGAGATGCCAAGTGATTGAACCCAACATCTCAGACGGCGGGGAGATTATCGCGTCGATACCGATCAAATTGACAGCGCGCAGCGTGTTCAGCAAGTACAACATCCTGCCGTCGAGAGACATTAATTTCGGACCGATGGTGCAAAACTCGAAGAAGGCGCGGCAATTTACGATCGAGAACAAGGGAGAATTTGAATTCAAGGTTTGGAATTTTGCTGTTTACTGTAGCACGCAGCAATTCCATACAGATATTAAATTGATTTAGCCAATGTTTTCAAGCCACTCTTGGCTGAAGCTATCGCTGAAATAAAATTCTACGTATCAATCGTGTAATATCCATGGAAACTGATAATGTGTAGTTAAAGCAATATTTAGAACCTGTGTCGACTTTGCGCATTTGATTGACGATGGCAGCACAATGTTTAATTGTTAAACTGCTCAGAACATGCTAGTTGATCTTTTGCCACAAATGGTTTTTGGTTCAGCTATGATAGACTGACATTGCAACTAAGATTCCGGGAGTAAAAGTGCTTTCTGGTGATACTACAACCACTCAATTCGAGGTAGAAAACAAACATTATCGACAAAGTACATTTAAAATTAGGCTAGTTTAAATGTAATTTTACTTGAACCTTAAAATGAAGGATTGCTGCTATAAAATCATACCATCGGCTAGACTTGTAATGTAGCTACTGCGGATTCACTATCGAAAAACTGTGTTGCCTATGAAAAAATGCCAATTCGGAATGGTGTGCATCCCGCGAAATGTGTTTCTCATTTGTTTTGTTGTAGCCTGGTACGTTTGAGTTAATCTCAAGTGGGCTAACAGAAAGAATGAAAACAATAAAATCTCTAAAATATTCATATGCTGACTTTGCACATGCATATTTCTGACAAAAGTTTTTCAATTATATGAATATTTTTTGTCGCACTTCAAGCAAATTACTGTCTGGTACCAAATAATGTTAATTGTTTTCTTTTGTTCTATATTGAATTTTATGGAAAGGTTACCATTACCTTTACCAATTCAAATGACGGGTCTTGTAGATACTAGTGAATAAATGCGTGGCTCGTGTTTTCAGTGTAATATTGTTATCAATCAGGTTGCATAGACCTGCTGTATGGGTATTGTTAAAATCGATCGCTTTTCCTGTAAGATTTGCAATGCTTTGTTCTTTTTCAGTACACGTTAACGAAAATGGTCCGCGAAGCCCCGATCCAACGTCCCAGACCGATGGTGCTTGGGGGCAGACGCGTCCGATCACGCGACGGATCAAGTTCAAGCCGGTCCGCTGGTATGTTTAGGCTTATTCACGCTTTCAATGATAAAATATTATGTAAAACACACAATAAACATTATACTACAATAATTAGTTCTTCCATATTCGGTCAATGTGATGTCTTTTTCTCTGACAGTGTCTTTAATTGCTGCATTGACATTAAAGGGAAGACAGTAAACTCGAGATCAAGATTTCTATTGGATTGTTTTTTTGTTATGGCAAAGTAGACGAAGAGATGATAAATTTTTTTCCAATTTTTCATGCCTTTCTCTCTAAAAGCCTCTTGGACCCCAGTTTTGGAACCCCTGTTTTAAAATTACTCTTTTCTTGTTCTTATGGAGGAATGAATATAGGGTTCCATATTGTGCCAAATGGGTAACGGAGTAAAAAATGTTGGCAACCACTGAATTAGAAAAACCGAGTTATCATTGTTGATTAATGAAATTTAGCTACGTCTGCGAAAAATGTCTTCTGACTACCACCGTTTTCCATTCAGCCCGAGGCGGTCGCACCGGGTCAGTTCGGCAAGACGTCGGAATGAACCAGTCGCGTCTCGCGGTGGGATGCTTCACTGTGTATCCGGGATTCGGCACCATCACGGCTGGATCAACGCAAAACATCACCGTGGATTGCATTGCCGAGAATCTCGCCAAGTCTGAGGAGGTAAGTCGAATGATAGTTAGCATTTTAGTATGACAAATAACTTCATCATTATGAACTTTGAAATGTGATGATCAATCAGTTACTAATCAAGCATTGTCTGTCAGTGGTTTTCAACTAATTTTAATTGTAATCAATGTTTTCTAAAAACTGATGTCATATTTTTGTTACAGTTCCTGGCGATTGACGTTAGCGACCGCGACCCAGATGATCATCCGTCCGGTATACCATACCGCTTGCTATCGGAAGGTTGCCTTCCCAGCATCAATACCAAGGATTTGACTTCGATTTTTGAGGAACACCGTATCTGCAGCACGTTGCATTCATACATCAATAACAGAGACGTGAGTTTTGTTACGTTAGATAGCGGAATGCTCACAAAAAGACAGCTCCAAATTTTGTATTCTACGATACTATTATGAAGCCAATAACAATCTACCTATTTAACCTATCCTCCTTTCTTATGATTTTAACCGGGCTTTTACTATTGCCTTCTTCCTAAACTATTTTACACAATGCCCCTCTACTCTCAGAAGCTAATTTGGCGCTTATGTTAGAGTCACAAGTCTGTTCAAATTGTATAGCACACACAATCAAGGGATAAAATCATGCGAGGCAATTTCCTTTCCAAAGTGCAGTAAAGACTTGAAATTTCATCATCCACGTTGTGCAGGCATTCAATACTATCCGTCAATAGACATCGCTGATTAATAGATTACCTGGTTACAAAACTCATTGTTGGATAGAAATTAACATAATTATACAGATAATTTTGGTGACGATATCTGATTGAATATGCCTATTGCGTCACGACAATGTGACCAACTATTGGCATATCTGTTCTTAGTGCACAAATTAAGCTACTAATTTAAGGATTTTTCAGACAAATGTCTAAGGTGCATATTCTGCATAATGCCACCTTTTCCACTAAACACCCAGTCTGTAGAAAGCGCCCTTTTCCTGGTTGCTAACTCTACCCCAGGCGCCGCTCCGCACTGCACTGGATCTAAAAGTATAAATAGGTGTTCACTGAGGCTCATAGCTGTCAAATATATAATTTTTACGACCGATACATCTCTCACTGGGTTCAACCCATAGCTTTCATTACTGTAATATTGCCGAAAGAAATGCCTTTAAATTTTTTATCTCTAAACTACCACATTCTTTAACAGCTGTTGGATGGATGCGGAGTTTTTGCTGAAGAAGAGAACAAATTCCTGTTCAGCAATGTCATCGTCGGTCGGAAAACGTATGCCAGATTCAAGATTTCAAACACAAACAAGGTACGACGCAAGGCAGTTCATTCAATCACCGTTAGGCCATGACATATCAAAATTTTCACATGAAAAATTTTCTTATCATTCCATTTTTCAGGTGCCCGTTGATGTTGTGCTTTCCGTGAAACCGATAACAAATAAAGTGGCTGCGAGAATCCACGATATCTACGATATTGAGCCGAGCAAGGCTCAAATTCAACCTCATCACTTCGTGTATGCCACCGTGTCTTTCTCACCACCCGCAATGAACTCTTACGGATGCATATTTGAGGTAATGACTCTGATTTTCTTCATACACCCACAACTATTATCTGATATTGGTTAGTAACGCTGTTTGGTTAATTCACCAGTACCTAACTACAGTTTTGGTAACAAGTTCATACGGCGATAACCATTTCTTCGTTTACATATCCAGGTAGTTTATACCGAATTCTTTGATTAAAACCCAGATATTATCATGATTTCTGAGATTGTGAGCTTCATTCTTTCGTTTTAA
>ATSW01013922.1:0-12980 GCA_000444245.1 Botryllus schlosseri | reverse complement strand
TCTCAGCACGGCGCCGTTCTAAGCAATTTCCAAGATTCAAAAGCCATGCATGTTACACATGATATATGGCATGACCTCATAGGAAAATATGTTATTTCTCCATGTTGTCTCTCACACGCTCAGCGCACAGGCCATTCAAATTTGGTACTTCTTCACGAGAAAAGCAGTTTTCTCTGCGAGTCGCCGGTCATCGACAAGAGAATAATTTTATTTATTACTTTGGGGATTCTATAAAATGATATTCTTAAGAGTCGAATTCTACCAAATATGACCTAATTGAATATACTCGGAGTAGGTACTTCGACGTTGCTAGAGCCAGGATTCGATTTAAATCCTTGTTTCTTAGATTCAAAAGCCATGTTATACTGAAAAATGGCATGACCTTACAAGGAAATATCATATTTCTCCATAACTCTGTGTCTTTCTACACACTCTGCACAGATGCTTGACAGGCCGACAATGAAAGCACCAGCTTACACCTATACCCATTCACAAATTACTCTTAGACATCTTCGATCGATGCAAGGTCCGGTATCATTCAGAATTAATCTGGAATCGGTGCTGAATGGATGATACGACGCCACTATGACATCTAAAACCGTAAAATAAATAAAAATAATGCCGTTGTTGAAACTTGAGAATTTCAGCACACATAAAAATCATTCCGAGCTCAAGAAACTTCCTTTGTATGAGACGACTTCGCGCCCCCTTCAGTTGCCTTCACGCCCTCGATATCAATAATAATCGGGAGATTATATTTTCATCTGCCCACGACGGACACACACAATGGACAATGCGATTTACAAGACGCACAATACGATGTAATGAACAGATAGGGGAATGGCGAACGACCAGATGTGGTCTCTTAAACTGGCATCCACCTTGACCTAGTGCCCGCTGTCACATTCTTCTTCGATGTTAATCTTTCTTCGCTGGTCCTTTTAGAAGGTATTTCGTGCTCTTTACTTTCTTTCTAGGGTCTTGTTTTTGTGCTTTTTTATTGACGTAGGAACAGCGACGTGGGGACGAGGAGCCCAGGATAACCTCCGACGGCGGGACTTGAACCCAGGCCGTTTGCGTAGATAGTGCCGACGCTCACCCCTATACGTTATATCTCCCCCTCAGTTTGAAAATCACTGCCCCATAGCATCAGAACATGTTGAGTGTCACCCAAAAGCGATCATGAAATCTTTATGTAAATCCGTGACACATGAATAACTGTTATAGTATGCAATGTACATTCCGGTTATCCAAAATTTGGAAAGTCTAAAAAATGCTTCATTGTATCGTCTCATTCTATAGATTAAAAATCAACAATGAGCCTGCAAGAAGTCCACAGGAAAGTCGTTAAGATTACGCGGAAAGCGTTTGAAAGTAGCCGATGAAGAGTGGGCATGCCACCGACCAGAGAACGGCGACTAGTAATCACGAAATCACGGCTCTAGATTGGCTAATAGGCTATCCTTCAATGATCACGACAGCAGCAGCTTGCTGATTAAGTGTTAAAGGAGTCTGAAAGCTCATTGTAGGTTGGTTGGCAGATACTGATTTAAGATTAATTCGGGCATGTTGAGTTACGAAACGGTTGCATTTAAAACAAATTATTGTCTAAAACACTTTGTTTAAAACATGTTTCAAACACTGTTTTAAACAAAGGCCTTTTAAAAAACAATTTTTTTTTTTTTTTAATTGTAAAATCATACCATAATTGTGTTAATATAGTCCAAAAAACACGTTGTATGAGCCTATGGACATTGGACAATTACCACCCGATATAGCCGACGCACACGATATGGGATGGTTGCAACCCTCAAAATATTCGGTTCCACAGCTACAGAACGGATATATTTCGTCAAAAGAGCTATATTTACCCTGTATTTTCATTTGTCAATGTCAATCCACTATGACGTCACATTTAAATATTCGTGACGTCATGACTTGAAAAAAACAACGTTTTTTAAACAAGGTCTTTGTTTTGAGAGCATGTTTGTTTCAAATTGATTTTTGTTTTCAACGCAACTCTACACATGATGAACAAAGAATAGCTGTTTCACAAAATCTTGCAAAACATTACTGCTTTATTGTGATGGGAACCGTTATATCCTACAACGACACCATACTTTATGGGATCTTATTGTGCTCGGATGTGGTAGATATTTGAAAGTTTGGAATGCTCTCGGCTAGGGATCAGCTGAATCATGGAAGGAAGC
Source organism: Botryllus schlosseri (assembly GCA_000444245.1). Classification (NCBI taxonomy): domain Eukaryota; kingdom Metazoa; phylum Chordata; class Ascidiacea; order Stolidobranchia; family Styelidae; genus Botryllus; species Botryllus schlosseri. Next base: position 10,770 of record ATSW01013922.1, on the reverse strand, counting down.
TTGGCCAAACATTGGAAAGTCACGTGATCGGATTGCGAACTTACATCCTATCGGCCCATTATGCTTATATATAACGATTGCATTTCCGCCTTAAGCATTAATATCGTGAGCTTTCAAATTTAAGGTGAGCGACATGTAGAAATATTTTCAGGATCCGTCACTATAAATATAATAGCTTCATGTGCATCGCCATGCCGTCGATATTCTATCGAAGCGTTTTCTTTGTCAATATATGAGGACATAGTTGTAAAGGCAGGTAGGTAGCATTAACCAAGCGACATTGAAGGAATCAGTATGCAAACATTGCGAGTACACAGATGGTAGATGCGCATTTATGCATACTGTGCAACTGGACAGTATATATGTGAATTCAGCCGAATACGCCGCATTACCGAGAACATTTACAGCCATCTGTTGGTAAAACAGATACACCGCGATCATTCAGTAACCACTTTCTTCTCAACAGGCAGCATACCGAAATATACAATATTTTACTGCGATGCTTATGATCCAACGCATGGAATGGTAAAACAATTATAACACCGGCTTTCAGTCTATAAACTATGGCCATGGCGCTGCCAGTTGGCTGTATAGCTTGCATGGTATACAGCTAGGGTTGCATTTAAAACAAACGGTATTTTAAAACACTTTGTATAAAACAGTTGGTTCGTGGTACAGAACTTGAATATAGCTTTCAATACAACATCTATTGCAGTAAAATATTTATTCAACTCGAAGACTTTTCGGGTGCCTCTTTTCAAGAGTTAACGGCACACCGCTTAAATCCCTTCAGTGTGCTGAGAGACACCCGAAAAGTATTCGAGTTGAATAAATATTTTACTGCAATGGATGTTGTATTGAAAGACCTTTTCAAGAAAAAAAATTTTCAAGATGTAAAATTAGTTTATAATTATGTAATACTTTCCAAAAACCATGTTGAATGAGCCTACGGACAATTACCACCGGATATAGCCGACGTATATCGATATGGGATGGTTGAAATCCTCAAAATAGTCGGTTCAATAACAATAGTACAGATATTTCGTCAAAGGAGCTATATTTACCCTGTATTTTCAATTGTCAATGTCAATCCACTGTGACGTCACAATTGAGTATTCGTGACGTCATGGCTTGAAAAAAACAATATGAAACACGTTTTAAACACAGGTCTCGTTTCAAACATGTTTGTTTCAAATTGATTTTTGTTCTAAATGCAACCCTATATACAGCGGTGGTTGTCAAACTGGGGCTTCAACCGTCAGAGTTATTTCACCAAAGTTAGAGGTGAGCCACTGGACATTTTAACATTTGAAACTAGGCCGTGACTATGGATAGGTTGCAGTGATTATCTAACTGTGTTACATGTACCTCCAGGGCTACGCGGGCAACTTCAATTTTCTGGCTCCGTGACAATTTTCTGCAACAGCAATATTAATATTTATGGGACAAGCGTAAAATACATTTCAGCTTAAATGCAGCGTTTAAGGCTAATTATACCACCTTTAAAATTGCTCCACTTACAGGTGTGATCAATGTTTTCACGCATCTGTATGACGAACAACCAATTTCGTGTCAGACTTTCGGTTGAACATTCGAAAAAAATTCTAAAAGTAGATATAATCGTGGAGATGTGTCAAGCTCGTCTTCATATCGCATCAACGTGTTAAAGTATGTTTTAAAGCAAAGATTCGCCAACTCAAAACGGCTAGCGGGCCAATTTTCAAATTTCGTAAAGGCCGGGGGCCGCAAGAATGCAATATTGAGACAAAATAGGTCACACCGTTTAGCATTCACGTTTTTTAAACTTTACGTTAGTACAACGTTGTGCTCTCTAACATGGACGACGGGCTTGGTTTCCATAAAATAGATAATTTTTATTAAATAAATACAAATACTTTCACAAATACAATAAAAAGTATACTTCTATTTTGAACTATCAGCTGCACATGATACCCGACAACGCCTTTCAGCGACTAAGAAACTGATATTGGGGCTCACCGCTAGCGAGACACGTTACTAACTGAAAGACTAATATGTCGCTATGTTTTGATCCTGTGGGGAAGCCGCTTTCTAAGCGTATCGGTCTTGGCAATGTCTGGACCATTGCACGTCAAGGCAGTATATGCCCATTCATTTCACCTGATTCTCCCTCGGGGGCATACTGTTACCAGCGCAGACGCCGTTTGAGCTAGTGAGTAATAGTCATGACGGAAACAGAATAATAGTTATTTTGGACAACAGAAACAATCCTTGATTGGTGGATAATCCAAGAATTATCATCGAAAAACTGGAATAACTGCGCTTCTACGGCTTGGAATTGAGTCAAATTTGTTTTGCATAGTTTTTGAAGACAGCCCAACAATTTCATGAGGTTGGCAGAAAATTTTGAGAAAATTTTTTTTTTTGCGTTTTTGGGCAAATTCAAAATTTTCAAACTCTACGTAAACCGCGAATATTGGATGGAATGAATTCAAATTTGGTGTGCGTCGTTTTTTAGGGCAACCTAACAATTTAATCACGTAGCCAACAAGATTCAGGAAAAAGGGCTATTTTTGAACAGCCGTACTGGACATATTACTATCGAAGATTTCGGCCAACATGTGGTGATCATTTTGGAACACGGCTTTTTTTCCGCTTATCATTTGGTAGCGCACTTCTCATTGAGTCGCATGTTGACGAAACCTTCAAATGTCGTAGTGCGAAAACGGTCAGCACAAATTGCCGATGATGCACCCGCAGGTTACACACCTCTAAATTTTAGTATCCAAACTTCCTCAAGCTTGACTCTCAATATTGCAACTACAATGAGACGTACGTCTGTAAAATTATGCTTATACGAACAATACAATCACGATGTGCTGTGACAACGAAGCGCGACAAGCGCGGATAAAATTGCAAATTGAATAGCTCTACACCAAAACAATATACTATATGTTAATTTAAGATCTATTTTCGGCCTATTTTAGTTTTGGTTTGAAAGATAAGTTGACGGAAATTTATACATTGCAAAAATGTGTCTTTTCTGTATCGTGTAAATTTTTAGAACGTGCTTTGCAGTACTAAATTATTTTTTCGCGGACAACAGTTTGAGAACCACACGTATATAGATTAGTACATCTCTAATCCGATAATTTGATCATCGCACGACGAAATGCTTCAGGTGCTTGTCACCGATGTTGGTCTTTTTGCGACGCGAGATAGGATTAAATGCGAGGAAAGCGCTTACGTTGTCTGCAATTGTGGCGATAACTGACACAAGGTCAAACATTACCGGCTTAGTTTCCGTGTAACGTCCATCACCATCCACAATCGCGACCAGGCAGCTGCATCTCAACCGAAAATACGAGCGGATAAGTATGCCAGGTACTCAAACATCGACAATAATCTTCACAAATCGATGCAAATAAGGATTAGTATCACTCGATGACGTATCAAGCACAAACAACGTGCTAGAGGGCGAGATATTAAATTCGATTTGAATGACTTCTACAAAGCAGCGATCGTTCGTTTACTTCAAATGTCTTCAATGAATTTTGAATTTAGCGCCCTCGACCTCAGCGTCTCGAATGACGTTGGCAACAGCATCTTTCCGGGCATCCCCTAGTTCTGGTAGTCGAATAGTAAACAAACCACACTGCCTGATGATGCCGCTGTAGCAACGCTAAAATATCTGCGAACGAAATATAAATTTCATACAAATTCATTTGGCGCTCATAATATAACATAATACAATATCATAAAACGCACGTGGTGCAAAAGACCTAATCGGTCATAAATCCATCATGACGGTATCCAAATAGTAATAATACTAATATTATTATTATAAAAATTGATAATGTAATAATGCAATATTGTAATAATTTCAACATCACCACCTCGACCAAATATTGATATGATTATAGTCCAGCACCGGTGACGGAGAACGACCGTGTAAAAATTCTGTGGGATGTACCAGTTATAATGGGGTGTGCTGAAAACTGGAAACATTTCAGCAACAGCCAACGTCCGCGGAAAGTCACGGTATTCAAACTGCAGCTAAGCGAAAGCTATCATTACACTCGATCTTTTTTGTGCTATCTTGATCACACGTCATCGCTTTTCAACCCTTTGCGCCGAGAACGTGTAATATTCCAGAAATTCGCGTCAGAATTTTAAACGGTTTTGCCATTTTCTAGTCCGTCGCTTTTCCCTCGTGTAATGCATAGATCTACATTATTTAGCCACGTTTTTTCGGGGAACTCATAATTCTTTGCCACAACGAGACATGATACCTGAAATGGAGTATGCTCAAAGAGTCAAAGCATCGTTTAGCTACTGGTTTCCAAACGCAAATTTCACGTTTCAAATGCACAAAAGAGCGTGGATCTACGCCCCATCCGAACGCTTGCATTTTTAAATTGTAGCTGATTAAGATGAAATATTCTAAGGTGAAATTTTGCATTACAGGATAACACAAGTATTCTGATAACGCAAATAACTCTATAAGATGACACGCCGATTCTTCATTATCGAGATCTTCCTCGTCCAGTTCGCATTTTATTTTCTTCAGCGACCAGCAGGTAAGAGCAGGGTTGTAATTACTCGAGTCTGACTCGAGTTGCAACTTGACTTGACTCTAGTCTTTTTTAAATGAGTAAAATAACTCGACTCGAGTAAATCTGTGTATTGACTCGGCCCGTACTAGAGTCATTGTGCTTGACTCGAACCAAGTCACATGACTCGAGACTAGCACTGCCAAGACAGACATTTCATTGTAACTTCAAAGAATTCCAAAGTAACCACAATATTGGTATCTTGTCTATTGCCCAGGAACTGTTAAGACCGAGGAGAAATATAATTTTATGAATGCCAGACATTCTATATCACTCGAGCAGAGTCGAAAAAGTGGTTTAAACAGGATTGAACTCAAAACTGAAAAGAAAACGTAAGGACTTGGACTCGAATCACAACAATATGACTCGGACTCGACTCCTCTACTCACTGACTTGACTTGGTGGTGAATAGAAAATGACTCGACTGGACTCGAATCAAAACTATAAAAGTCTAATAAACTTGTGACTCGGAACCTTGGACTTGGTTACAACCCTGCGTAAGAGACCCTCTCATTGTGCATGATATAGTGAAGATCGTAATCCTAACAACACTGTTAATCGTTACAGAGTCAAGGCCCATGAATCGAGTCGGAATACCCCCGATTCCCATTTGCGAAAACAATCAAACGTGCAAATGGCCGCCGAAAAATGATAATGAAAGAAATATCACGATTTACGGTGCTGGAGCCGCGTATTGTATCTCGACTCTAAACCCCATTCCGAAAACGTACGTATGTGATGGTAAATTCCATTGTCGTGACCTATCCGACGAATACCTATGCACGATGACACATCCGGAAATCGATACTTGGGATAACATGGTTATGAACTGGCGACTCGGTTCTCTACGACAAAATGTGACTTTTCATGAATGGAATATACATCGTAAATCGCAGAGCTTCCGAGATATCTTGAAACACTCGCAAACGTCAGGCAGCGCATTAGATTTTCTCGACAGAGCTTGCGTACCAGGCATATACAACCAGATGTTGCAGGAAGATGGTACAGCTGTAACGCCTTGCGATTTATGCAAGCCCAAAGAAATCCTATGCTCGACATCCATCTCAAGTCTGGAGGACGGTATCGCTCATGATCAATCCCACACACGTAAAATGTGCGTGAGCTCGCTTGAGGTGTGCGACGGGGTGCAGCAATGCCCGGGAGGCGAGGACGAAATATATTGCGAAATAGGTATGAACGATAGACTGCGCAGCCATGCAGAACGATCTCAACAGTACAAGTCCGATGACGGTTCCAGAGTTGTAGCGACATGCGAATCTTTAAGAATTGGGATCCAATCATTTCTCGAGACCGCAAAGTCAAGCGCGGTGCTTTACAGCACTACACGAACCATGAACCAGTCCGTGATGGATCTCGAATCTATGCAATACAGAACTGAACATCAGACCGGTGAGAGATACCATATTTTGCCGTCTCTCTTCTCATCGAAATCTATTCTCAATTTGGACACCGAATCAAGCAATCAATCCCTGACCATGTCCCGGATATGTGACCACAGAATCGACTGCCCGGGTGGCATTGACGAGATGGTGTGCCCGCGGAGGTTTTATTGTCAGTCTGGCTGTCCTTTCTACGTGAATTCGTCTGTAACATCGGACGGAGTCAACGATTGCGAAGACGGTAGTGACGAGTGGTTCGAAATGAAACAGCGGAAATGGTATTTGGCGTCCAAGGACAGAATGGTGAAAGATTGGTACGTTCTGACTATTATGTGGCTGGTCGGAGTATTCGCGGTAATCGGAAATTCGATAGTAATCGTCAAAACGCTGCTGTCGTTGTTATTGCTTCATCACATTCACCCCTACACTAAGTTAAGGAAGCTGGCTATGTCTTTAAAATCATTAACTCGACCACGATTAGCTGAATGTAAGGGCCGCTTCAAGGCTCAAGATATCCCACGCAAAATTAAGACTAGAAGCGTACCGAATGGTCGTAGAAAGTCGATTCGTATCTGGCACAGCGTGTTTATTTTGAACCTCGCGATGGCCGACTTTTTGATGGGGTTGTACTTGATCATTTTGGGAATCGTGTCGCTATCGAAGACTTCAAACTATTGGGAGCACGACAGAGCGTGCCAGTCTCTCGGCATTATAGGGGTTTTGTCGAGCCAAACCTCAGTGCTGACTCTCGTGGCTTTGACGACTTTACGTCTGGCGACTGTCGTTAAACCGTTCGGGCTGCGACTATTGAACCGAATGAAAGTGCTGGCGGCCGTGTGCGTCGCGATATGGATGACATCACTAGTGACAGCGATTGTACCGGTTTTGCCCGGTACCGCGTATTCGTACGCCACGGAAGCTTTGAAAACGTTGCCTAACGTACGTACGCCTGTCGTAAACCGCACGACTGCCAACGACATTTTGTCGAAGACTATCACGTTTTCAAATAACTCCACCGAACTAGGATTTTCGCTATACGATATGACCTGGGGGAAGCTAGAGGAGTTATCCGCGGAATTGTTGCCCTCGTATTCGCATTGGAAGTACTTCGGCTTTTACAGCGCGCACAGCGTTTGCCTGCCGAAGCTTTTCGTTTCGGTTGGAAACGCGACTTGGAAGCACACGTNCGCGTTTCTATCGCTGAATTTGGCCGCTTTTGTGTACATCCTCGTGGCATATATCATCATATACAGATGGTCGAAAAGAAGCAGGATTATTCAGCGCAGCCATGCGGAGAGGTGTACCGAAAGTGCCACGGANACTCCCGCTCATANNAACAAAAAACTTCCTTTTATCAGTTGGCAGAAGTTTCGTAAACCGCGAAAAGAAACTCGTCCTGCGAAAAGCGAAACCTCAAACGCAGGTAAAACCAGTGTNAAAAAACGTGACGACATAAAAAAGATGCAGTTCCGCATTTTTTTGCTGGTATCCACCGATTTCGTATGCTGGGTACCGATATGCGTACTCGGGTTCCTGCATATTTTTGGGTATGAGATGTCGAGCACTGCGTACACTGTGTCGGCCGTCGGGCTCCTCCCGATTAACAGCGCTCTAAATCCCATTCTTTATTCTGACTGTTTGTGCGTAATCCCCAAAATGTTTCGTCGCCGTACGTGAATTTCAAAGATGGTCTGTAAACAAGTGCTTGTACCTTTTCAAAGTAGGTGTCGCCTGCNNGCATTACTTCTTGTTGTTTGCGGTAATAATGGTATTTTACGACGTCCTATTCCTATTCCGACAATGGTCATTTACACCGGGCCGATATTCTGTATCTGCCGACCTGTAGCATGGTCTACTTCTAGGCGTTTAAGACACCGCTACCGCCGGATCTTAACGCATTATGTCTGATTTTAGACCACTTCCACTTCTATTTAACAGTTGTTTACGCATGACTAGACCATCATATAAGTACATACTTATTTTGAAATGGCCACTTCTACTTGTAGCCTACTAGGGCAGGGGTTTTCAACCGGTGGGCCCACCAGTGTGACACGGGAGCATTTTAAGGTGGGCCACAGAGCAATTTGAGTTAGTGAGTGAGTNGAGTCTGGTGATGAGACGTAGTGATGACATGAATGGCGTCACAATGTACAAGTCAAAAATGGGATGGCAACGCAGGTGTATTTACCNCACTCGCTATGACTACGATGACAACTCGCGACTAACAGTAACTAGAATAATTTCGATTGCATAAAAAGCAGAAGTTATTGGTGCAGTAACCAAGTATTCTGGCAGGGTCATATATATGTCATGTGCCTGTCAAGATGGTATCCAGTAAATAAGAACTATNGGGCGTTTGATGTATTGGTACACGGCCCTGTGGTCATATTATAATAACATACAAATAACCATACNTGCAATTTTTTCATCAATTATTAACTTCCGGTGAAAATACACGGTACTNCGGCAACGGGTCATAACGAATCGCGGATTTAGCGCAGCGCATTAATATGTAGAGACGGTTTAAAAATTTCCAGCNTTGAAATCATTAATTCGGTATTATTGTACGTGCANAAATGCATGAATTGTTTGTATCAATGGATTGAATGTTCCGGCTGAGTAACGTCCCTAGGCACAAAACATATTCACAGATTGCATACTGAAACTCCTTTCTCCACTTCCCTCCCATATCTCATTCACCAAAATCACGCTAGAAATTGTTTAGAGCTTGACTGTAATCCTTTCGCTAGACCAGTTATGCTTATTCCACCATGGTGAGCTATAGCTCCAATCGCGCGGACAGAAGCAGTGAATGCGGGATTAGATTGTTGTGCGATTTGCGAGGATCAGTGGGAGGTCACAATGTATGCGAGAAAGGCCGACACGATCTACATAAATTGTGTCTTAGAAATCACGCATGAGATTGTAAGAAAGCACAGGAATGCCACGAAAACGGTTCATCTGATATCTCCTACTACCTGATACTAACTAACGAATTGATATCTACGTGTTACAGTGTACGCATGGATTTTGGACTGGATAGTTCCATTTGTCCGTCATGCAATACGAATGAATAGTCGGNTCCAAAACCTCTGGATTGCTGATAAATCTTTAGTTATCAAACTACTCGTTGCAACAATTGANTACCATGTATATAAATAGTCGTTAAACNAATCCGTAGTCAAATCGATATGAAAATTATACATTCCAATTTATCCGCGTCCCAATTTGATGCTATAATCTTAAAAAGCATGATGACTTGTAACTATATTAGCCTACATTTCACGTTCAGATTTCCTGCCCTAGCTTAAGTAAAACTAAGATTCTACGAGGTGGGCGGCAGAACATTCTAAANCCGGAAATGGGCNACGACCGAAAAAAAGTTGAAAACCTTTGTACCAGAGTATATGTTTACTNCGTGACTTTTATTTAAACTAGGGTATTATCTATGACTACTTTGACAACATATGCATAATTTATCTTTGACGGNCATCGATAGCTACAGAGTATAGACTATATATAACAGCCTTCGTGTAATATATATATATGTATAGATATTGTTCACCGATGGATTAATGAATGCCTGAGAGTAGAGTACAAGATTCCGTCGGACAAGACTAAATTGGGGACATGAGGCTTGCCGACTTGAACTTTAGACCCCAGTTTGCAATGGACTTAGTAATACTTCGAATTACAACTTCGAAATTCTAGACAAATATCCTAATTTATCAACTGTCAAACTTCCTAAGTTTACAGATAGGCAATTGCAGGGGTCACCAACACCAAGACTCGTGCGTACACTGCTTTGTGAACTGATGCGTATTTTTTTCAAAAGCCCATACATCTCCAAAATTTTTAATTATCGTATAGATATGGGATCTATTCTACGATAGTATACCTTCACGTTAGAATTATATTTTGAGCAAATGAAGATCTGTGCGTAGAAATTGTATGAAGCTCTTTGTATGCAGTCGGTATGCTGACTCGGGCCTCGGATTTTGATTACAACGTGCTATCGCTTAATGTAAATTTGCGCCAAGATTTTGATTACAACGTGCTATTTTTCAATGCCGACCTGTATAACATTTATATTTATATTTAGTGTTGAGGTCAAATACGCTTGAGTAGGGTGTTGCGAAATTTACATGACGCTTCGTCGCCACCATCGCGAATCACGCCCAGATTCTGTGTCATTAGGAAACTACTGTTTCTGCGCGGCGCTCATAATGATAGGGTGGCGACTATATAGGCGCAAAAACCTGTCTACACTTGATGGTGAGTGACGCTAGTCTCGAAATAATGCGTTTTACTCGATGCCAGACGGCGCGCGTAGCCAGACGAAAACAGGACGGATTTGATTTTTTTTTCATTTTTCCAAGATGGCATCAACTTATTAAATAGGCTACATACGTAAGAGTCTAATAAACGGATCAGGCAAGCTTTCGCGTGTTGACAGTGTTAATAATTCCCTTCTCAACAACGTATTTCTGTAGAAGTGACTTTTTTTTTACCACGGTATAGATTAAGTATACAGAAATCGTCTGAAGCTAGGCAATGATTCTCGTGTGGCCTTGAGTAAAATGAAGCCATCGTGTAAACGGATTTTATCGATGAAGCAGCAACTAATATCCCACTTAGACGGAACAACAAAATAACTGACGTTTAATTTCTGACGTTATATTGCTAATTCCAACTCGTCTACATTTCAGTGAAGTGAAATATTTAGGTATACCCACGATACCTAGTGACGACTCAAGCCACATTATGCCACCGTGCTG
>ATSW01013916.1:0-14640 GCA_000444245.1 Botryllus schlosseri | reverse complement strand
TTAATGCCTGAATGGCTGGAATCCAGAAGAAAAAGTTATTTTTGAACAGCCCTACTGTTCAGTGTTCAGTGATCAGTGCGCATTGCGTGCCATGTCATCTCGTGCCATTATAAATTCCCAGGTATTTTAGCAGAGGAAGACAGTAATTACATGTATATTTACGGATAATACAAGCATTGCTGCGGAATTTTAAGAGTTATGGTCATCCCTATTCGTCACTCAAATCGCACACCAGCTACTATGATGTGCCTGTGACGTACGCCCAACCGAGACACACATACTTAACATCTCCAGCAGGAGTCATCTAATCTTGCGAAGATAACGGATGGGCACACTTGATGTAATACGTTGATGCGCTACTAAGAAGTCAATATCCGACTGACTGACGTACGGACCAAATGTTGTACGTTGCAAAGTTCACATGGACATATCCGGGCAAGTTATAAAGCGCGCGAAAACCAAAAATATCGAATCAATGGTGGTGCATACCCGCACGGTAATGCCGCTACGTAACTTCGAATTTATTCGTGATCGAATCGTCCACAAGGAATTATCGCCTTGTAACCAACGTTGCGGCGCGACTGTTATGACTTCGGGATTTTAGAAGGATTTTGCTGCATAAACGACTTTGATAGCAGATTGTAATTACGGGAGTTTTCCTACTTTATTTATTTACACGTGTTAAGGCAAAATTATGTAAGTAACGAAAGCTAATTTCCCCAACCCTTCAAATTCCAGCGACTGGTAACTATATTTAAGTGAGCGCCATTTATACGTTCGGGCCGGGTGCTTGAGGAACAACTTTCGTATATTTAGACTTTACGTTGCTCAGACATTCCTAAAGTTGTTGTTTATTTATTCTGATTTACGTAAATGTACAAAACCGAGGTTGCACTAACGAAAGATGGCAGCATGCAGCTTTAATTTTATATACCTACAAACTTGATAAGATACAACCCAGACGCTAGTGATGTCTCGCTGAAATAGATATTACAACCTGAAATACGTACATCATGCACGTAAGAAACAGGAGAAGGCATGAGCTGCATTGTAACCCGGAATTATTTTATGGTGGAGGCTTGCAAAACAAAACTGGATAACATTCCGATCATCTACCATATTTGGGAAACGTCCGTCGCGTAAAACTGCGACGGATTACGTGAGTTTATGAGACACCACGTGGAGGACATCCAGATTGAAAAAAATATATTTCACTTTATTAGCAGAAGCATAGAATATCACGCACAGTTGTAACATTAGCGATGGGGTCGCCGAGAAGCGTAGTGACTAGTTATCCAACGGAATCGCTGATATCGGCGGTTGCCATTTTTCTCGTGATCTACATATGGAGGCGAAATTGGGAGTGGCGAAAGCTGTATCAGCTACCCCCTGGGCCGAGAGGACTTCCGATATTAGGGATATTCCACAAGATATACGATTATCCGGCTCACTTACTCTACACAGGTACTTTTTAATTATTGCATTGTATTTGTATATTGACAGTAGATCGCCAGTTATTGTATTTCAAGTTAGATAAGTTAGCCTGAGACCAACCGGACTAAGAGACAAACAACAAATTGTGATATCACCGACTTAATTATGACATATATAAGGAAAAGTGACTTTACCCATGGATATAACATAATGGGAACCCTTCCCGGCCTTTGTTCGTATGCTGCGTCTTTATAATTGCACGCAGGCTGCATCAAGCTATGTGTTGGCCTAAAGTGCATAGCAAATCCAAACACATTACCGTATAAAATGACCAGGGGCATTTACGAAAGGCTATCAAATCTCGATTGAATCAAACCAGCTAATCCGTTCGATTACAATAAAGCAAGTTGGTACGGTAATGAGCCGCTGTCCTCCCCAACCATACTATGGTCAATATTTCATTTAATTGCAAATTTCGTATTCGTATATTCGTCGCGTAGAGTCGAGTCCTAAACATTTGAATAATTTTACAATCGCTATGGGAGCAATGGATTCTCCTATGCAACAGACTTAAAGCAGGCTATACGGTACCACGTGTCCGAAAATTTGTGATGAACACGGACATGTATAGTCTACCTGTCGCCATGTCTGTACTAAAAACTCAGATTATTATCATAAAGATGACTTGTTAGGTGACTGAATGGTTTGAATAGTCCTGCACTGAATGGTCCTCTGAGGATGTCCTTTTTTTCGTATTTCGAGTTGGTCTTATATTTTCAACAAGACTCTCAGACGAGACGCTGTAACTAGTTCCAAAAATTACCCTTGCCACGAATCATGATAAATTTCTGGTTTAAAAAAAGGTTTCCAACAAATTGCGTTGCCATCCCCACCTTCTTGATTCTTATTGCAAACATTGTTCGTGCCTGTTGGTGTTGCTGTATTTTTTTGCTTTGATTTGTTTTTGTAACTTAAGCCTGCAACTAAATACCAAGGAAATGTTGAACATCATCAAACTAAAAGTTATGAATTCTGATTTTGTTTCACTTGCCGGCAAAAAATGTCATTTTATGGTAGGCCTAGGTTTGTTACGAGTGACGAAATAACATCCGAGGCTCTGATTACTAGAGCTTTTATTAAGCATCCTGCCTGAATTTGCTACTTTTAGTGAATTCTGGATACGGATTGAGTGATAACACTCTTCCACCTGGTGCGAATCCGAGTTGAATCCTCCAGAATCGGCATTGAGATCTCCCGCATCATTCCACTGCCAAACCCATATTTTTTTTGTTTGCAGCGTATAAATCTGAATATGGCGCGATATTCACTGCCAATGTGATGGGGGAAAAGACGGTGATTCTGAACGACATCGACACTGTGCGGGAAGCGATGTTGAAGCGTTCACCGGTAGTGGACGATAGGCCGTCGTGGCGATATTGTTTTATCAAACTTTTAAAAGGTGCGTTCCCTCTGCGATGTATAAGATGCTATTGCTGACGTTTTTTATACTTTCAACCGCCAGAGGCGTATAGATATATTTATTGAATGGACTGTATTCAAAGGCGAATTTTGTTTCAAGACGAAGATATGTCGGCTCTTGTGACCCCGACATACTTTGATATACTGCGATACCTTCCATGCAGTTGTGCACAAACGCATCCGAATCTCACAAAGCCATATGTAGGCATGCAATACCGCAAATTTTGTGGGCTCAGCTTCACCTGCAATCTCACCTAAAAATTATACTGTATATAGCAAAATTTATATTGCGGTTGTAATCCCCACAGCAATTATCGTTGAAGGCAATATAATTAAAGTTTGATTCCATGTTATGGCCGTGAAGCATAAAGTGACGATACAAAATTTACGCATGTCAAATCGCGAATCACACTTTGCCATAGTTCAATTCGTATGTACGATCAATATCCATCAAAAGGGCGTTTTTATCGTACTAATCAAATTCGCTGCGTAACAGGGTTATCGGTGTTGCCGTACTCGCAGCAGTGGCACAACACCCGTCGGCGAACGCTCGTGATATTGCGCGATTATGGAATGGGCAGATCCTTCCTGGAGCCGCAAATTTGCCAAGAAGGTGCGTACGTGTAGGGAAATATTAAGCTGATAGTAAGTGGTGTACGAACGATATATTTGTTCACGCATGTAACGTGGGTAAATTGGGGTAAATCGTGTTTCGCAATTTGTTTACTTTCGCGGTAATGGTCCTGCAAAATCCGATAAGATTATGACTCCTTGATTGAAAGAATATGAAACAGGATATCTGCAATTTGATTAACAAACACTATCTTGTTCCTTTATTATTACGAGCTGGTTTCATACGTAACTGTAAACAGTGCTGACGCAAATCAAATCGAAAACGCAAGTCTGGCCATTCTCAGCGGACTTTTCAATACGCACGTTTTTTTTTCAGCACACACGCTGATTGCTAACATCATGCGGGATTGCGACGACGGCCGGGTTAACATCACAATGAAGGATAGAATCAGACGCGCCCCGATTAACATTATATGCAAAATACTATTCAACAAAAGGTTTGTTTTCGTCGCCCGGGTTCGGTTCCGCGAGTCACCTCGGTAGCTTACTACGAAACTGGAGAGTGTAAACATTACTGTTCATGATACTCCAATATTGAAACACAGTCATATAGTTAGTCATACCACCTCCTGGAATGTATGAGTCCGAAGTAGCAAAGTCCAAGCACCCGAGAACCAAATCGGAAGCTTGCGCAAACGTTGGCTGAAAATCGTTGGTTGAAAAACCATCTGATGTGCAGAGTCACATGAAAGCATAATATGCAGGAGAGCATAATACAAGAACAATGAACATCCCATAGGGTTATAGTTGTACATAAACATAATTTCTCACCAACACCATTGGAATATGATGCT
This sequence comes from Botryllus schlosseri, assembly GCA_000444245.1. Lineage (NCBI taxonomy): Eukaryota > Metazoa > Chordata > Ascidiacea > Stolidobranchia > Styelidae > Botryllus > Botryllus schlosseri. The sequence continues at coordinate 10,300 of ATSW01013916.1, read as the reverse complement.
ATCTATACCTAGGTATATACGTTCGAGTCTTCAACTGCTCTACAAGTAGCCTACATATAGGCTATAGCAGTCACGTTGTAATACAAAAAATCTACAACGGCTTGACACCGAATTAATGATGACACTCATTACGTATCACGGAAAACTGGTCACTGATGTGGTCAGATTTCACGATTCGTGCTTGACTTGTTTTGATTTATTCTTGAGTTCTAAAGATAAGAGCTGCGTAACAATACAGTAGAAAACGAGTACAAAGGTCAGACACGCCGCTGGAATATGTAAATCTCTGATTCTCCACATCTGATAAAAAACCACGTGGATTACCCGAATTAACGATGCGACATATTAATTTACCACCATATAAAACGCGGCGTTGTTTTACGGCATTAGAATTGGGCTATGAATTATTGCGATCATAAAAGTAAAGTAACATATAGTTCCTTCGAATTATTGTTATGCATTATGCTTCACACACAGGTACGATTATGACGACAAAAATTTACTATTCATATTGGACACGATGGAATTTCTACTAACGTTTCTCCGCACGGCCTGCACCCATGACTCCCTGCCTATTTTCTTACGACCGATCATGAAGAGAAGTCTCAGGGATTTCCATCGGAATATTGACATCCTGCACAAATTCTTGGGGGACGAGGTTAGGCACCACGTGAAGACGTACAGGGACGACGAGACCAGAGACTTCATAGATTCTTGGATTAAGGTAATTTAGTGCAAACAAACCATGGGTGTTTAATGCTCCCAAACCGGTTTTGCTCCGAGTCCTTCAAATTATCCGTAAACGGTAAAATAGGCCCTGGCTACTAGGTGATGATGCCCAATAGCTGGTGTTATTGTACGCATTCTTTGGAACAACATACATTCTCTATCTTATGTAAATGGTGTAGATATATACTGTAACGGGGGGTTGGAATTCTTGGAAAGTAGCCTATTTTGTATGTGATTACCGGATGGTATAGGTTTCTGACACCTTTCGATCTCCANTNNNCACCACCTCGTACCGACACCAGACATGGGGTAATCGCGATTAGTAATCGTAATCGATTACGGCGATTACAGCATTTCCGAGTAATCGTAATCGCAATCGATTACATTCGAAAAAATTCCAAAGTAATCGTAATCGTAATCGACTACTTCGCATATCTAATCGATTTCTTAGTGTAATAACGATTACTTTTTATTTGTACAAGGACCATGACATAAACTGAACATTTCTGAACAAGGAAGAGATATTATATCAGGCTTATTGATAGCTCCAACGTCATTATTACGTCAGAAGTATTAGCTTTGCTCATCATTGCGTAAGAAGTATCCTCACATAGTAAACAGATATCCGATGTACATTGTACAATGTACAGCACATTGTACATTGTAATGTGATTGTAAAACACCCGCCCGCGCTGGATATCAGGTTTTCAGTGCAGTACAGACGTCACTCCTAGCAGCAGGATAATAATCACCACTCTGCCTAATTTCACATACTAACTTATTAATTGATGTTTAGGTAATGGGCATGCTTAATTAAACGCCGTTGGACCGTTGTTGTTTGGCGAGCCGTATGCCTATGTATCTGCGTACGTACATCGGAAATCGATTTGAAATTTTGTACTACTAAAATGAAACATTACGATTTCCACAATGAAGCACTAAAACAGAACAGCTGCATTTATGTATCATAACCGAGCCTTTCTTTCTCGTAACGGCAGCTTGCAGCATATCTGTATTAAATGGAAGACAAAATTTTATGTTCACTTTATCTTTTTCTCATATGACTCTATTTGAAACGGGCGCCTATCGTTATTTTCCAATTTTTTACTCAATATTTGGACCTGCGCCATAGCCACCCGCTTATGCACCATGTTAGTGTGGGTTGTAGCTAGAATCAGGACCAAAACAGCAATTCGTCCCCCCACCCCAAACGTTGGTTTCGGGCTGGCTCGCATAAGGTAGTCAATTTTCAGGTTGATGACTGAAATTCGTTAGTAGGGGGGCTCGATGGGGGCCCAAAATAATTTCGTGAGTATTTTTTGAATATATATGCAACTTTATGCAACAACAATTTGATGGTGCCGGACCTCTTCGTTGTTGAGTATCATTCTCCAAGAAAAATACGCATGATTTATAGAAATTGTCAGTTTGGCGTCGGCCATTACCGCGCCACGAAGCATCAAAACATATGAAGTTTTAGGCCATGCAATATGCAACTCCGATAAGTGTGCAAGAACGATAGGCCGCGACATAAGCTCGACCTACTGCCCTTAGGCTGTCCGAAAACTTTTATATACATAAAAATATGTTCAATTGTCCATAGTAGCCTATAAATGACTGGCGCCAAATGTTTCTGTACTGACAATCTGCAAGACAAGTGCCACCCCGCAGGGAAAAAATATTTACCAGTGAAGAAATACCAATTTGAAATCGTGTGCGTCTTTTAGTTTAATACGTTTGGGCGATTTTAATATCATATGACATAGCAGACAGGAATACATGAAATAACAACGGGCCCATCCGAATATGTTCATTGTTCAATTATTATTTACGGGCCCGACATTTTCCCAGGCAACACCTCACTCAGCGCTACTGGTAAATCTGATTACCTGGGCAGAGAGAGGATAAAAAATTTATAGCAGTATATATGCAATTCCCAATAATATTGACCGAATCTATATTGAATTATATAAAATTATTTAAAAAAAAAAAAGATCCCATGGGTGCCCAAGACAAATGATTTTTTAGTGGGGGGAGGGGGACGAAGTGATGTTTCGGCCTTTTCTCGCTCACCATCATATTAGGGAGTTTGGTGTGCGGTAGCTACGGACCTGCCAAAAATGCAAATCGGTGGGTGCGATAAATCGTCCCCTATAAAGTTGAGCAAATATTATGACGTAACAAGAAAATGACGTAGCATCGATAAAAAGGTTGTTTTCAGGCCTTTTCATCGTAATCCTTATATTGTCTTCCAATACATTTTCTTGGTTTTCTAAGCAAAATGAATGTAATCGTGAGTAATCGTGATTACTTTGCCAATGTAATCGTAATCGTAATCGACTACTTCCTGATTTTGCTGTAATCGTAATCGTAATCGTAATCGCGGGATTCAGAAGTAATCGTAATCGCAATCGATTACATTCATGAAGTAATCACCCCATGTCTGACCGACACACGCTTTGTTAATGTCTTGCTGTGGCATGGTTATGTTACAATTCTGTGTCCTTATTCCCTGTCCACTGTCCAGTGTCCAGACCATAGTCTTTCCATATCTTTTTCATTTTTATTTTTATATGTATAGGTAAAAGTGCTTGTTTATTTGATATAATTTGCCAAATCATTTCACCACATAGTAATGTTGCGTAGTTTTGAAGTGATAAAATATCAGCACAAACATCTGCAAATGATTTTTTTGGCAGTGCCAGAAGGCTTGTCGCCTAAAAACACTTCAGCCAGATGACATTGCTAACAACAATTGCGTGGACAAGAATTTGGAGCAAATACCGATTTCTGATGCGATAGAATACGAAGGTTCGGGATTCAGCCCGTTGACTGACGTGCTACAAGACGTTTTATTCGCTGGTGCTCATTCGACCGGCTACGCCTTGAATTGGTTAGTTATGCTGATAACACTCCGAAAAGATACACAAGATAAGGTGAGTGACGTATAAATTGTGGACCCTTTTAGCTATAGCCCAAGTGCGCCTTCCAGCCCGACTCCAGAATAATTTCCTCCGCACCATCCGATCTGCATAAGCGGTGACTTAGAAAAGGCCTAAAGTGTCATTGGGCCGTGTTGTAAGCCCACAATTCAGGAATATTTAGAAGGCTATCGGCCTGGTATGAAATAATAATCATCGATGTGGATCAGCAAAGTTTTCATTTTTCATATGCCATGTGACACTGTCTTGTTTACATCACTCTTGGCTACGCTCATGATAGACATACACCAGACAGTATGTCACATGGCCTACTTTATCCAATCCATGCGTTTTTAATTAGTAACTTATCCAATTACACGGACAAAGCGTTATTGCTTGCTCACCAATCGGGTGGTTGAGAGAGACTAACGACCAAAAAATATGGATTATGAATTGAACTAACTCTCTTCTCTAATTACCTAACGTTGCACTTATTCCAAGTGTCGAACCACGGGAACATGGGCATTGGGCAGTTGAAGTCTGATTCAGTAAAGCAAGAAACGTAATGTATCACTTGGTTGGTCGTGGTCGGTAATCGGTGCTACGTTACTGCACGCGCTTACAATCCTGTCTTTCTCCACGTCACGATGTATCTATATACGTCACTTGTATCAAGTTTCGGTCTTGGCTCCTTCCATGACATCTTCCTTAGGCTTTATACAATATTGTTTTCTCCACGTGGAATGCACTCAAAGGTCACGATAGAAGGTCATACCGACCGACAACATCAGTCATTCAAATGAATACGTATCAATCGTCTTATTTAGGCATATGCAGCCATCATGCACGCGATCGGCCCATCTAATCATCCTACGATGAACGACAAGCCCAAATTACCGATAGTGGAAGCGATTATTCATGAGACACTGCGAATAAGCACACTCGTTCCACTGGTGGGACACGCGTGCACCAAAGCCGTGACAATTCACGGGTACAAGTTGCCGAAAGACACCGAAGGTATAAAGTTCTCTTGATCTTGCGAAAGCAGCCAATACCAAACTATAAATTAGGCCACTTCGCCCTTACAAGTTCGATTCACCTCAAACTGCGATTTGGTACGTTGCAGTTACGTACAACAACTGGTCTATAAACCACGACGAAGTCAACTTTCCGGATGCATATTCGTTCTTGCCAGAAAGATGGTTAAACACGGACGGGACATTCAACCGCCCACTTACAACAAAATTCTTTCCATTCGGGATTGGTGGGTCTATCAAATGCATGTTACAATTACATATTATAATTAGTAAGTACTGTGATAATTTTCAGGTAAGAGGGCCTGTGCAGGAGAGAGCCTAGCTCGCACGGAACTCTTTTTGTTCACAACTACGCTGTTGCAAAACCTCGAATTTTTCATGCCTGGTAAGCGTATTCGCGATATGATCGATCCCATTGATTTAATATCAACATATTATTATCTCTACTCTCTTAGATGAAACAGTTGGCCAAGAACACCAACCAGAGATAAAACACGTCCAAAGTTTTGTCTTGGAGCCAAAGCTATACAAGATAAGAGTGAAAAGGCGGCGCTTTCAAGATTTATAACTGATATTTTGTTCCAACAATGGAGGGAATCTCTGTAACTCTCGATTATTTTTTTACGTACTCACTCACTGCTGCTCTATTTGGTGCAAGACGTTCCGCGTTGCCATATTCTTAGTGCGAGTGGGATAGGCCTACATCAGAATCTTTAACCCAATATATATCAGGCTAAATGTCAAATCTGAGATGCGTTCTCGGCAGTTATCTAAGATTGCGATTTTAGAAGTTTCATGCTAGAAAATGCCCTATCATTTTACCAAAATCGAATTCATTTTGTACAACTTTCGTGTAAAAAGTTCCCGAAATAAAGCATTTATGTTGAGTCTTTGAGCGTTGAAAGCAAGTGTGATCGACGTGGAACGGATGCACGAGTCAGAGACTTCTGTTCGTCAATCGTCCTCAGTGACACAGCTTTCAAAATTGCAAGAATCAACTCCCCTCGAGCAGCGGCCGGGAGAATGAAAAATGACGCCACAAATGACTGAAGTTTTCCATACTATAATGTGTTACAAGGTTCTTATGCGAATATTACCACTAAAAATGATGCAAATTTACCCAAAAGCTACTCCCCACTAGTGAAGACAAAATCGAATATAAATTGCTGAAGTATTAGGCGACCTACATTACCACAATCAGACCAAACCTACTCTGTGAAGTTACAAATAAGCCTACTTCGTTACTGACCGAGTGACCAGTGGTCATGGGAGGCCACTTCTGACCGCAATGCTTAGCATACATCAGGCCAATCAACGACCGGGTATCAAAATAAATATAGACTTAAACACGTCAGAACCGGAGTCGGCAACCTTTTTGCTCTGCGGACCGGTTTGCAACTGAAACGCACGACAGGTGTTTAAATACACCAACCGTTGAAAATTGAATACACCTCATACAGCAAGTCAGTAATTATTCCTCTTTACATCACCTAGGCCCGTGTGGGTGTCTGATTTCAAAAACTACTGGTCGTTTCGAGACTTTCCATTTTATCGCTGCTGTCTGGTGGTGTAGTGGTGACGATAAGCACCTACTAATCGGGCGGCCCGCCGCGATTCCCGTCGGAGGTTTATCTGGGCGACAAAAAGCCCCAACGGATGAAAGCACTCACAAGGAATGGAAAGATTAGAAAGGACCGCGGATTCAAAAGATCAACATCGGAAAGAACTGTGACATCGGGCACTCTAGGCCGATGTGGATGTCAGTCTAAAAAGACCGCAACTGCGCGTCGTTCAACATCCTCCCATCTGTTCATTACATCTCATTATACATTGCGTCTCGTTCAGATGAAAATAAGGCTGTACATTGCGTCTCGTTCAGATGAAAATAAGGCTAACTCAACGATTATTATTATCATAATCGGAGCTGCTAGAGATGGATCAAAAACCAATGGCACCAAAGAAGTAGCTGATGACATAGAATAAGTGTAAAGGCGACCAGTGACCACTTTCGCATGGTCCTAATCCAGGGTTGTAACCAAGTCACAAGTCAATCTCACATTTATAGTTTTGACTCGAGTCATTTCCAATTCACCACCGAGTCAAGTCACTGAGTAGACTNTCGAGTCNGAGTCATTGTGTTGACTGTTCAGTTTCGAGATGTCATGTTAATCCCACTTTTCACTACTCTCGGCTCGGTCAGATCGAATGCTTCTCATTTTCCACACTAAACAATTTATGGTACNATTACTGATAGATGAAATGATATTACTGTAATAACTTTACCATTCTTCAAAATTACAATGAAATGCCTGTCCTGGTAGACCCGGTCTCGAGTCAATACATAAATTTGATTTGCGTCGNGTTAATTATCATTTTTAAGAAAGTGACTTCGAGTCATCACAACCCTGTCCTAATCAACGCAAACAAACTTGAAAAATAGAGAGATATCGCAACCCTGCTTATGCTCGACTCTGAATCAAATCTGAGGTTTTCGCATTTTGTCCAGCCCTTATTATTCCGTCCAGTAGGCTGACATTGTTAGCAGATAAGAACAACACAACGAGGTTGAAACGATTTTATTACTGAGCGGTTACAATAACAGGATCTACTTCAGCTTCTTCTTGGGTCTCAACTCCTTGGTGTGGCCACATTTCTTCTTGCGGCAATTTGTCGCTCTGGGATGAAGACGGGCGTAGCACCTGAAATTCGACATGATTGCTTATATAGGATAACGCTGAGACCGGAGACCGCAATGAAAACACAAGCAGATGAAAAGTGAGAAATATGACGATTCACAGCAGACCTACACAAAATTAGCCCGTGCCATCCAATGATAACTTGATGGTAGAATGCAACGTGAATGTGGGATCATGAATAAAATCAGATGGCAAAATTACAAGATAAACTAAGATAGGGCCAGGGGTACCAAACGTCCTCTTTCAAGAGGATTTGTCCTCATGACAATTTAAAAGTGTCCTTGGAGGACGCCCAAATACCCTCTTTTTTGAGAATGTTGGTTAAATATAGGGTAAAATTCGACTGAGATACAGTAAATCATCACTGAGGTAACGCTCCACCGGCTATTTCGAGAGATGAGCTGGAAAGTTGACCTTTTTTTAGTCAACCAACAGAGAATTCAAGTGTTAATTTCTGGAGCCGAGTTGGAAAAATGATTTTTTTTCAGCCAACCAACCAAAATGTCGGGAAAAATTTACCATTTTTGCCGGATTTTACTTAAATATTGTAGGTATGAAAATTTTCAAAGTGTCCTCTTTTCAGATTTCCAAAATATGGTAACCCCAAACCAAGGTAGAAATTACTTTGTCCAAGTGACGATAAAAAACAAGTAAATCAAGTATGTAATAAATAATTGACCGAGCATCTAATTAAGAAGAAAATGTAGTACATCATAGACAGCATGTGCACAGAGGTTTTGAGAAATTCGGGAAAAGATTGACTAAATTATAAATACTCTTGTGCAACTGGGACTATTTAACAGAATTTTTCCATCCAATCCCCCGGCGAGAATACATTTCTCACCCATGGTTTCATCGTNTNAGANGTGCAGTACAAAAGAATACTTGATCGTGAATGACTGGTACCGGGTATTTGATCATGACGCACTACATGTCAAACGAAACCAAGTACTTCATTATTCAAACATTGATGTACGATCTTCATAGAATTTGATGAATATATACGTAATACAGCATTTTCAATGAAAAAAGTAAAATTAAAAATTTAACCAAGCTAAATTAGATGTCACAGACACAGAATACTGTATTAGTGGCAGAGAAGTAATGGTAATTGATAAATATGACTGAGGTTAAAGACTACATACCTATAAACACATTGGTTTATGCACTCGCATAAGCAACCAGTGAATATGGTGCAAATATAAATGAAAAATGAACTAGTAGTACTGGCATTGACATGTTCATATGAAATATGTATGCAATTGCAAAGCGGAACCAGAAGAGCAAAGAGGTCATAGATGAAATATCAAGTCCACTCACTTTCTGCAGATCATTTTGTCGCAGTTATACTTCTGAGCCAGAATACGCATGCTAGGCTCGATGACACCGCCTCTCAACCTCAGCACCAAGTGAAGGGTCGACTCTACATAAAAAGACAAAAGGCTTCGCTGCAATATTCCACGTCAAAAGCCGATCACGTGCCGCATACCTTTCTGGATGTTGTAATCGCTCAGAGTCCTTCCATCTTCAAGTTGCTTGCCGGCAAAGATCAACCTCTGCTGGTCGGGCGGAATTCCTAATTTGAGTAAAACATATATGGTTAGACCACTGGTCGCAGGCAACTTTTCAAATTTCGTTGAGGCCATCGCCGAATCAGCTAGTGAAGAATAGTGATGTTGGGCACAATATTTTGAAACGGAAATTAATTTCAGTATTTCCAAATGCTTTACCAAGCGTTCTTTAGAAACATCAAATCAGTTCGCGGGCCGCGAAACATTACCTCGCGGGCAGCATTGGCCGCGTGTTGGTGACCCTTGGATTAGACTATGTACATTGTACAGTATAAAATAAATGTAATTACAAACTAATTGAAAGGTTGGTCTTGAGCCTGGGTAAATGCAATTCATAGTCGTGCACTCGTTTTCGTCGTGCACTTTATGTCATACACACAGCAAAAAATTGAATAGATGAAATATGTAGACTACCTTTCACGCGACTACAAATAAAAAAGTGTTCGTCAGCACTTGATTAGAAATAATTTTGTGGTACTCTTATCTACCATAAATCCGATATAACGTATTGTGACAACACCGAACACACTACTTCCAAGAAATGTCGTTTTAATGAACATCGCCCTTTGCTACATATTTCGGAAGCTGTGATGTATACAAATTATTAAAACGATAATTCTGGAAATATGTCGTAGTCGCAAGAGGTGCGTAAATTCAGCACCCGAAAAAAAATTGGATATACCTATTTCTTTCCGTCTATTTCTTCTCGAATGTGGGAGATGTCGTTTGAGTACGTCACACGGACAACCCGCACCGCTCAACTCGGATTACAGTCACCAAGTCGTACTGTACTTATACGTTGGATTTGTTCTTATATTGAGGGGTAATGATTTATAGAACTACTTTGTCCCTATTTTCGACTGGTGCCCATATGTTGATTGACACGTATTCAGTTGAACATTTCAAAATGATGTCTATAGATATTTGGAGCATCAATATTTTCAGAGAGTTAGATGAACATGGCGACATGAAACTTCAGTAAAACGTCATTGGTATGGAACAGTAAGAGCTCATAGTTGCGCTGCAATATAGTTTCTATTTGGTTCCCATGCGCCAAGCATCTGACACTGACAAAAATACATACAATTTGTTATCGGAATCAGGGATTTCTACAATAGCTCTCATTCTAAATCAGTTTCAATAAATTTTCAACTTGACATGGTACGATAAGACCACCCTTTACTGTTTAGAGCAGTGGTTCTCAACCTTTTTTTAGACACGTCCCCCTTTATATGATAGTGAAATATTTCGCGCCTCCCTTATCGTCATATCACAAAATTCAACTGGAATGCTAGCAACCCTAACAGATTGTTTGATGGCATGGAAGGTTATGACTGTTGATGAGA
>ATSW01013915.1:0-25351 GCA_000444245.1 Botryllus schlosseri | reverse complement strand
TAGTCTATGCGTACCGTATTTTTGCGCTTTATTGCAGTGATACGCGAAAAGCCTGTTACAACCCTGAGATATATCTTTGTATGAAATGGCACGTTTGACTAATTTGCACCAACTGGAGCGGTTGGGAATGCAAAACGTTTTACCGGAAAGTGATGCTTTATTTACCCTTCCGGTAGGACGGAAATCGTTAGATCACACGATTTTCGTTTGACGTTCGGAGATGACATGGTCATAGATCCCGGCTGCAGTACTTTCTAAGTTCCAATCGACGACATCATGAGCTGATAAGATGCGAGCGTCGTTTGTATGTTGACTTGAAAAGGGATGGGATTTGGGGATTTAATCGGGATTATTCATATTGGGATTCGGATTTACAAAGTTTGCGAGACGTAGGATTAGGACTTGGGGTGTGAACACGAAAAATGCCGAACAATTTCTAAGTTTCATATGGGTTTGAATAAATTTAAACGGATAACGAATACAAACTTGAATTAGGAAGAGGAGGCGGGTGGTAACGTGGTTGTTTAATCCACCTTTAACGGCGCGTGTCGATTAAAGCCTCGGTATTAGTATAGACGTGTCGTAGGTTTATCTGGGCTCTTCCGTCATTTGTGTTAATGTGGCATCTAGACCAGTGGTTCTCAACCTTTTTCACCTCGCGGACCTGTAAAATTTCAAAAAATGTCTGGCGGACCGTTGAATTTTTAAAATTGGAATGAAGCCAAAATGTAGAGTATGCAACCGTTTTCTGCAATTATATGGTGCTAGAGAGCAACATTTAGAGGGTTTTGATCTTAATTTATTATCTTCATGATGGCATCCAGGTGATTTTATGGTAGTCAGTCTGCTGAGTCAACATAAAATTGCCTTGTCCAGATAAACGTGCCGTTAAACGTCCAGATAAACGTTGAGAGTCGTTTACAAACGTTCGCGCCGAAGGCCGTGGGTTTAACCGACCACGCCAACTTGAATAATATCCTTCTCTTTGACAATATCGAGAGAACAAGCGTTTCGGAGTCGAACCAAGCACCTTGTCGTTCCATCTTGCTCATTGCCCACTACCAGCAGACGCATAGGCTACTCTGGCAACTACGAATACTATGCGTGCCGCAAGAAAACACCTTACAGCGACTATACCACCCCCAGACCCTACACTTGGGTAGATGTTTTCACCTGTACTTGTGAGCACACTCATTCAACTCAGTGTCAGCAGAGAGTTTATGTTGCATCATCGCGCCAATAGCGAAAATTTTCGATCATTCATGTCTTAATCGGGTTTCTCGCTGCCGAATTTTGCCACACCGTTTGGAGTCCCATGTTAGCCTTAACGTCATTATGTGTTGGTACGTCGTGGTGCGGTAATGCCTGACGCCGAAATGCCTATTTTTATAAATCATGCGTGTTTCTCGGAGAAGGGCTCCTANACATTTAGTGACACTAAATCGCGAAAAGCGCNAAAAGAAATTGAAAAATGTTNGGGAAAAAGTTTCAAANAAATACACNATGATTTATGTTCATTTTCAAAATAATTTTGGNCTCTTTTGAAGCTCGNCCCCTCTCCAATTGGGTGGTTTGAGGGAACCCGTTACGGTCCTGCACAAAATTAATGAATCAAAAACGANTGATNGCGCAAACTGCGCTGTTTAGCGACGAGTCAGCTCGTATCTGTTATGTACTTGTCGCTCGCATGTCGTCTAATGACACGTCCTGAACTTGAAGTCAAATCAAACATGTTTCCATAGCCCTAATGTTACCTCACGAAGTTCTGAATTATTTTAAAATTTGATGTTTTATTTATTTTATTATTGGACACGCCTTTAACATTGCATCTTGAACTTGTGGTATAAAATTGTAATATACCTGGCGGACCGACAGGAATGTCGTCGCGGACCGGCACCGGTCCGCGGACCGGCGGTTGAGAACCACTGATCTAGACGTAACGGCCCAGGGAAAAACCCATACGCAACAAGAGAATGAAAGAGCAAGGAAACGTCAGAGAACAACAGCAGATCATGGACAATATCAATTATACACTGGGTCGGCCATTGTTACAATGTGGAATTGTGGATCTTAGATTGATAGACCGTGCTTGATCATTTCGACATCCTCCTAACTGTTCATGGAGCCACATTGTGTGTTATGTATGGTGTTGTATGTTGTGTGTCTAGCGCGGATTCAAATAATTGCGTACAATTACGTATTTCTTTGTACAAATGAAGTAAAATGCAATGAAAAACTCGGCTCAGAAGCAGCGGACGTCAAAGTTTCTGAAGAAATCGTGGAATTTGGGGGTCTAGTCAAAGTGATGACCTTTATTCCTTTTAGTCAACACCGCACATTACCGGGAAAATACGGGTATATCAGGAGTCCATCCGAAGTGATGAAGTAACAGTACTTCATTATGCGGACCACCTCTGATTGTTGATCTTTATGATATCGAGGTAATGCATAATTTTGAAACTTGAAACTTGCTCAATTCTAACGCTGTTACACTGAATGACTAGCGACAGCTTGCGTCCGGCTACAACAAAGCCTGCTCGCATTCCGACCCACTCGGCCTTGTTTGTATACGCGGCGCACGCGAGTCGCGACCACGCCCCCGTTACACCTCACGTATTTCAAATCGCGACTGATGCTTGACAGTCTCATTAATTGGCGCGAAAATTGAACTCTCGTAGCACGCCCGCTTCGCAAAACAAATGCTAAGTCCCGCGAGGACGGTCTGGCGTTCAGGGCGCGAGTATTTGCACTGTGATAACAACTGAAGCGGAATAGCTCGGGTCGCAAGCCGCCCGAAATCGATTTACGATATATTCCGCGTTTCACGACATATGGACGGGTCGTCTGGGCTTCGAACGCAGCGCGGCCTGCAAGGCAGGCGTGCGCATGTCGTTATAAGCGATTCCCGCCCAAAAAACGTCTGCATCAGGGATATCTCTGGTCTCCATACGTGGGTTGTTATGATTTGAATTGGTGTATGGAGTCGGCAGTTATGCGAGTGTGGGGAAAACTATTGGCGACATTCAATTCGGCTTATTATTAACTTTTCATTCAATGAATAAACCACGAGATTGCGATACAAAGAAAAGACAGGAAGGAAGGTGCCGAAATGGCTTGGAGTGGGGTTTAAATCGGACACCTAACTTAGCCTAGAAGCATGTAAATAAGATGCTTGCACACTGGATTATAGAAATAAAAGGGTAACACAGTTGATAAACTATTCACTAAACAGGCTGCGGCATTGACGTCGATTAAGCCGGCATTCACATGATATCTACACAATACGGCACTTATCTATTTAAATAAATACGAGTAATTTACGAAGTAAGATAACTGCGATTTTATTTTATTCATACTTCGTTTGCAATAGCAGTTACTGAAGCACTCGGATAAGCATATATCTCAGTATTGATAATGATGTATTTGATCGTAGGTTCGGGCTTTATTTGGTTTCTATACCTTCTCGTGCGTAACATTCACGGCATATATCATACTATCCGGAGCTATGACGAGATACCGTGGTGGTATGAACCACAGCTGCGGGTTCGAGTCCGACCGAGGTCGACTCCAGAGTCCCTTCCCAAGTGTTGGTGGTTTATCTAGGCTGACCAACTGATCAGCGTAAGCGGAGTCTTAAAGCCTAGAAGTGGGCCGTGCTACAAGTCGGCAGCAAGTGAATCGTAATAAAGAGTATCGGCCTGGTGTTAATGACCTGACCATTGTAGTTGAAAAACATAGTAACAACATTATAACAATAATAAGCCATACATATATTTTGGTATTATATCATTCGATAAGAAATAGTGTTTTTAGAATTTGGCGAAACCTTGACACAAGTGATATATTTCACACCAAAAGTACTTTGTATATTGTTGATTCTGAACGATAAGATCGCAGACAATGAAGGAATTCTCCTCGAGGTACGCAACGTCACGTCATTCTAATTGAGGTAGTATATCTGTGACGTCAAGCCACTGTTTTTTTAATGCTTTGAAAGGATGTAAATGTGAACAAATGAATGACTGAATGTATGCCTTTGGTAAAATGGCAGCACCCTGCAGTGGCTGTAATATCCGAAAGTACAACCGCATCCCACAAAAATATATTGGATTCTGCTGACTGAAGCAAATGAAAGATTTCCATTTTCGTACTGTCTCGGTCAGATCCTTCAATTCTTTTGTATTCATAACGGCAAAGCCGCATAGTATAGTGATAGCAGAGGCCCGCTTCTTCAAATGCTTCCGAAACTACCTTTCCTCCCCAATTCGTGCCGTTGAATTTCTGAAAGGGTTAGCATAAACTACGCTGTGGGTGGTCAGTTCATATTGAACTAATTCGCTAAGCTTTTTATTGGCGCTTAAGACGAGCTTTACGGCGTGAGAACGGTCTTGGTTTTGAGCGTGGCCGTATATAATTTTATCCGCGGTTAAGTCAATGTATATTAATGAAATAAAGCTTACCATGGCACAGTTACAGCGAAACTGCCACACAACATCGTATTCGTTGATATGTTATAAGTAGGGCGAATTTTTTGACATGCGAAAGAAAGATCAAAATTTTGTCACAATTGTATAGCGTTAGGTCAAAAAGTGTCAAAATTGTTTACGAAGTCAATTCTTTTTTGCAACTCGCATTTCGTTTGTATCGCAGGTTTTGCACTGTCAGTGAACTTCTCATTTGACATTTTACAACTTGTAGCCTACTTTATAGGCCTACCGTTGTAGACGGCCCATTGTGGATCATAAACATTCAATTGAAGCAAATAGATTGGCATGGTGTTATGCTCAGCGCACCGCAATATCCTAAATGAAGTAAGACTACGTGGGCATTGCATGGTTCTTATATCAAGAAGCGCATGATAAAAAATTGTGATGTAGACACCATTGTCAGAATGAAGCGACACGGTGTGTCACCTGCAGTGTACGCACAACTTCAGTGTTGTCAGCCAGCAACCGTTGCTGTTGAACGTTCTTTCTTCATTCTTGCCAGTTCCAACCAGAAATGAAAATAAGTAGTACAATTCTAACATTATGTGGAAAACACCAAATTTGCCTACGTTGGTCAAAATTTGGTCAAAATTAAGTTATTGAAGATCAAAAAATGCCAAAATTTTGATTGTTTAGGTCAAAACCATCCATTTTTTAGCTAAAAATATCGCCGTAGTTACAAACGTACTCCTATGAATCGAATGTCAAGTAGCATTCTAGGGATGCCTCGATGTCGAGATCTCAAGGCAACATTTCAAATTACCACCACATACCAGACGAATTCCTCTTCAAATGCCTCACTTATATTAAATAGAGAAACATACACTTCGCCGGTCATATGTCATCGGGGCATGTTTAGTAAACTTTGCAACGAACAATCGAAGATGTATGCGTGTACCAACGGACCTGCTGACTAACTTTATTAACATGGATTGATTTTACACGAACGACTAGCGGATATATCAGTAGGCTAGACTTTGATCCTTAGCTCAAAGGTGGGAAGTAATGATATCGATGTGTGTCAATGTATAAGATCCTTTTTGAATCGATCTATCGATAATTCCTATTTCTGACTTTTAGCACATGGACACTATGACTGTGCTATATACTAGAATGAAAGCGTGAATCCTCCCCCAATGACGTAAGAGTGACTGGTTTGATTGGTAGACTTCAGCAAGTCGTTTCCACTCCTTCCTAATTATTCATTGTATCGCAATTGTGTGGTAACTGAACCTCTCTTTGATATTGGCTCATGTTTTGACAAAGAATCACGTTCACAATATCGGAAATACAGTGACGTCAAGTTGGGAGTCGATTGCCTCAACTAGAAATTGTCAGATATGTCATATATGTGCGTCTATTGTGAGTAGCATAGGTAAAAATTCGCACGAATACGTATAATGATTGTGTGCACGTGGGTTGCGTAAATGTGTTCAGGAACTGCATATATTGTGTGTACTACTGAAATCAACGATACTTCTATCCTCAAGTGGTCAGTATATCGATAAGTCAAATTTCATCAAAGTGAGCCATTTAGCATCTCGGAATCGACGCGGGAGTGCGTTACTGTTGCTGAACCCAAACCTGTTTGGATAAGATTTTTCACGCACAAACATTAACACACTGTTTAGGTACTCCCATTGTCATTATTCATTGTAATTTAATGTAATTAGTATTACTGTCACAGAAGAGATGGTTACCTTATGCAGACTATCGTAATTTCGTCACTGTATAAGCCTAATGTCATGGATGTTATATTCAACGAACACGAAAAATCCACTATATACTTTCCAAACAAAATGGACATTATAATACTTCGTACTCATTATAGGTTGAAGATCAATTCCGAAAATTATTAAATATCTGGTCTTGGTGGGTTTCCTAATAATAATAGGTCAGACTGAGTTTTATTGTTGCGAGCGTCATCAATCAATCATTTCGCTTTATGCCAATCGACAAGTGTTGCATAATACGTTACACGCCGGGCGCTGCAGTTTTGAGGATATTCCTTGCCATTAACCTTGTCTGACCGACAAAACTCGATGTAATTGCCAGCAATCGCCCGCGTATTTAAAAGATTATTCAGCATCAGTGATTTCGGAAGTTGAGTGCTTGTTCCTTGTGACAAATTGGCGGGCCAGGATTTGCGGGTTGGATGAGCACGCCGACGCGAAATGGAATAAATCAACACGATACCGGATGTGATCACGGAATCCGATTTCTTGATACAACAAATCTATTTTACTCCCCGGTACAGTAGGCTACTGAAAACCGCGTCTAGAACAGTCTATGCTCACACTCTTATGTTCACTTAATTATAGTAATAATATAAATATTGTTGTTATCATTGCAATATACACTTTTGAGATAGCAGTGGGCAGTAACACAGTTCCATTCTTGCCTTAGGAGATTTCATTCCGATATTACCGCAGAAATCCCATTCCTCTTCTAAGACTTCTGTATGAACATGAAATTGTATAAAACAGTTCTTGTAGATGTACAATTGTACATATCGTGCAGTTGTACGCATTATTATTAGTGCTCAGATCTGGCGAACTATTCAGAACTCAAGATTGCCAGACCACCGTGAGACATATCGGCCTGGCCTACTGAAACTGGTTACGTTATCTCCTGTTGCTTTGCTTTCCATTCCTGTCAAGTGTCCGTGCCTCTTATATACAACTTCTGGGCTATGGTGTGGCTTTTCCAATCTTGCCCTTGTACCGCAATCTTGTGACGTTTTGAATTGATGGAATTATGAATAAACTGAATGCGATTTCCTTATGCAGCGGCCGAATAGAGGTATTGCGACCTCGTTAATGGATTTAGTAGGGTCATGGCCATGGTAGGGTGCACTCAAATTTCCACCAACAGTTGACAGTGACGTTCTTTTGGTACGGGAGAGTCAGACACATAATGCCAAGGCTTTCCGTGAACTGAAACCTCACAGTTATTCAAGTTCGCACCGTATCGTTACCAACTCTTTCGCGCGACAGAGACATTCTGAGACTTCGATTGATAGACTTCACCAAGTTGTTTCGACTTCTTTCTAGTTTTCACTCCACCGCAGCGACGCATGTGCCCTTTGTACTTAGTTGTATTCGTACTTGGTAGAGCCCGCGCATTCCATACGTGCACAACTGCACAGTGCACATATACATTACACAATGCATGCTTGCACAGCACATATAAGCAGAGGGGTTACCTATGCGGTCACCGTGAACTCCAATGGCATTCGAAAATAAACCGCGCTAGAGGAAAGTGTCGGCGAAGTTACATTATCGCATATAGTTATTTAATACGGCGTTCTATGACACTTACACCTGCCATATTGCGTAAAAGTGGGGAGTTACAAATTGCGATAGGACGACCGCGACTCGGCCAGCTGTGCCAAGGCGTATCGCAGTATTTTCTTGATGTGCATTTGAGTGTTTCGCTGCAATTTGGAGAATATTATAGAGTAAAAACAGATTAAAATACCTTTAATAGTCTAGGGTGCATATACCTTTGAGCGAATTACATCGAGGGCACGTCGAAAATTTGGAATGATTACGCCTTAAATACGAAATAATTGGCGCAATTGCAGCCTATATATCTGATTTCATTTTCATATTCGATGTAAACGATATTTATTCGGGCATTAAATATGGCATTATTATGTCAGTCTGGCTTTGAGTATGGTCTCACTTGGTGCAATTTCAGTCATGAATATTCGAAAGTTGAAGTGAAGCATCACTAAATAGACATTTAGACGTCAAACATTGGCGCGTGGCATTGTGCGTCAGCAGTTACAGATTGAATGCAAAAGGTATGAAATTCGTAGATTGATTTTGTCTCTATCGGATTGCGTCGTGAGGGTATACAGTACCATCTAACGGCGATTGAGATAAATAACGTAGAGCATTCCACAGCCGTGCCGAAATGTATACAATACATGTCTACGTAGAATCAGGGTTGGGATCAAATCACTATATCTTCGAGTCATAAGTCATTTCGAGTCACTGCTAATTTTGACTCGAGACAAGTCAAATCATTTTAAAAAGATTCAATTTAAGTCACGAGTCAAGTAACGCATATTATACACTGGTCTACACGATATTTGCGCCAGGACTTCTTTGGGTCATCTATACCTAATTTGGGGGCGCTGAATACGAATCTGACGTCATTTTCGCTCTATCGCATGACGTTTCCGAGATATTATATATGTTGCATATTTATACTTTTTCGAGGTAATCAAGGAGATTTTGGCTACTTGCAGTACTCACTGAAGTGGTAATGTTTTACATCTACTTCAACATCTACTTGAACAGTATTCTGGATGAAATAATTACGTTTGCAATTTGGTTTTTGTAAAGTATAATGTAGTTCAGAGATAATATTGCACCACTATTAGAAGTTAAATTTTCATAAGAAACCCGTAAAATAGCATCTGAATCACGGTAACTGAATATATTTTCCGACGATTCTACCATGGGTGATGTCATTATAGTCATTCTGCGTTAACTGCGACGATACAACTTCCGATTTCGTATGTATCCACCTCCGACTAACTGCTGAAAGTATGCGACAACTGTTGAAAGTGTCACGGCAATAAACCAAAAGAAAAACAGTTCAGAAACAGCTTTCCTCGATTCCGATAAAATGTGACAGTATATATGGAAACTGGACAGGAATAATTAGCATGATAAGTACAGGTGGAGATTAATGATGATAAATTCTTTCAAGTTATCAGGATAAGCACTTTTTTCTTTGGAAAAGCCGACATCCTGTTTCTTTTAAAGTTTCAAAACAAAATCAAAGGGCCACTTATTTGGGTCGTGTACCGGAGTGAACAATTCTCTTCTACATAATATACCAACCATACAATGTTTATTGGTTGCAAACTTTTACATTTTACGAAAGAGCAGTGTGCACTCACAAAATGCGTTGACCGATCAAGTTTGCAGGACAGATGTATGAAGATGGATAACGTAGGGAACTAAATTAGGCACGGAGCTAATAATAATCTTTAATCGTAGAGTGGTATATAACGACGATAACGGCTAGAGACCAAAAATAGTTGCATCCACGGGTCGAAGAGAGGTCCTGATCGGACGATAGAGAACCATACTGGATTCAAGCTCACCGAAAACCCTGTTTTTCTGTTCTGCAACAACCCAGGTTTCATCATTATAACTGATTTCAACAACAATATTTGATCTGTTGCTGTTGACGCTCACCGTAATGTCACTAACGACAGCCGAAATTTAATTAATGTATGAAAATGAGAAAAATACATATCGATAAAATCTGACGTAATAGAAAAATTCTTAGCACAGAAAAGGATTCAGCAACTTAATATTAGCCTGAATCAATCATTAATTGTTTTTTTGAAATTTGTATGGGTCAAAAAGAGCTTCCGATTGAACTAAGATAGAGAATCACTAGATTCAAGTTCGCCGAAAACTCACTCATTCTGTACTACAACAACCAAGGTTTCATGATAGATGCAGAGAAATTCTGAGCACAGAATCAGATTCAGCAACCTTAAATTAGCCTATATCAATCATTAAAATTTTTGGCTCAAATTTTTTTTCGAAATTTGTAGACCAGCGTTATCAATGTGCCAGGAGGCAAGAAAGCAAATTTTCCGATTTCGAGTCAATTTCAAGTCATCACATATATTAAGTTTGGAATGTTTGATTTTAATAATGGGTGGATGTTGCATATACAATATACATGCATAGCTGCATATATAGGGTTGTCCGCCACGAAATAGCCAAACTTGGTGCCATGTCTTCTTTAAAACTACCGAAATGATTTGAATATCGGCGGCTCTTTATGCAAATGGGCGAGAATTCTATGTCCACAAGGTGGGCTCTATTCATAATATCATGAGAGACGGAATATAATTCAACGTAAACGACACTGATTGGCTGAAATGCTGCATGAACACTATAAAGGCAGCACCGGCTTCGTGTTTGGATACTTAGGTATAGTTTGTTAGCAATTTTAGTCGAAATCGCCAAGAAATGGCGACTTTAGGTCTGATACACTTTAACTGAATGTTCTTTTCGCACGTTGGATTGGTGTTATCGTGACAGTTAAGGTCATTATGGCGACAGTTAAGAGCATGCTAGAGTTGTTTATTGTCGCTATTGGCGGAATTAAACAAATCGAACATGCAAAACGAAATGCTTTTCATACTACGAGTCCGAGTCAACCCAAGTCATTTCAGGGCAATGACTTGAGTCAAGTCAGGTTAAGTCACACTAACACCGGAAATCACACCTTAACGATGTCGCTGGGCGCTTGATGCGTCATGGTTCTAAAACTGTGGCGCCTATGCTGAAGCCTATACTGGGGTTAATCAAACCAATATCAATCCCACTGCTCTGGAATCATTAGGATAGTGTGCCGCCACAAATTCTCAGGTGTGCCACGAATCTGTTTGTAATTTTTAAAAAATAACTCCATAAGTATATAAAACAAAACTGCTTCTTAGTTGATAAATAAGCACACGCGACCATTACAATGAACACAATTATGGCATTGCCGATCACTAGGTGCTATGCGTCGAATATAGTCTTTAATTCGTTCCACACTCTTGGTGAATCAACTCATAAACAAAATTTACTCCGCAAAATATGAGCACACTGCCTGGACTTCAGCTTGTAGTTGGTTAGCCCATCTGGAGGTAATGAATCAAGCAATCTGTCTGCGAAGAACAGCTCATTGATATACGGAATGTCCTGTTTTTAAGCGGTGTTTCGGCAGATGAGATATGGTGGTCTCATATCAAATCCTATATCATGATAGGTACTAGAGCGGGACAAGGACCGGATCCGGAATTGGTATCCGGCTGAATTTTCTCATTTTTGACCGGTGCCGGATCAGTACTTTTTCTGATACCGCTGGAGTCTGGTCGGAGCCGGATCGGTGATTTTTACTAAGAATAGGACAGCCTTACGATCCTCCACCATCGAAGCAGTGGCGAGATAGCGCAGTGATATAATCCGCGGCTGCAACACCAATGGGTTCGAGTCCGACCGAGGTCGACCTCCGTGTTCCGGTACCTAAGTGTTGGAGGTTTACCTAGGCTCCTCCTCGCCACCTCATCCGCGTGAGCGGTGTCTTACAAAAGCCTAGAGGTGGACCGTGCTATAAGTCGGTAGTTACGGAAAATAAGAAGAATATCGGCCTGGTGTGAATGATCATAGTAGTCGACAAACACCATGAATACCCCGAGAACAAACAAACAAACACGCTCAAAACTATAACTAAAGTGAAACGTTCATGGAAATAAACCTCATACTAAGTCCGAGTCGGCATAATTACTTCAGATAAGGATCAGGCTTGATCTTTGAGTTTTTAATTTCCTGTTTGCATTGTTTCAATCAATATTCAATACCATCCCGTCAGTAGTTAATATTATCGGAGTTTTTCGGACGGGATCACGGACACTTCTAAAACCCGGTCTATAGGAGTCGGAACGCGGAATCGGTTTAAAAAACAGGATCGGAGTGGGACCAAAGAAGTTATCGATCCGTTCCGCACTAATAGGTACAAGAGCAATCAGAAATTTAATTCCATTTGCATCATGCATCCATGCATTCATGAATATATACACAGCTTCTTTGTTTTGACTGAAATTAAAAGCTGTGCACGAGAGATAATGCTTGTAATTGAAGACGAAACGCGCGTATGTTGGCAACAGTGCAATGTAACCTTGTTTCAGTCGTATATAGGTTCGCATAGATAAGCATGGTCTTTGAATTAACACATCAATTTTTCTTTTAAAGGGCAACTTTTTTGTAAGTGTGCCACGAGCGTTTCATAGTGTTGCCAGTGTGCCAGAAGTCAAAACAGTTTGGGAACCACTGACCTATCCCATCAATTCAAATGTGTCGACTCTAATTGCAAATTGCTTGTTGACTTTCTCATATATTAGAACTTCTGAATTGGCATGTTGAAGCAACGGAATGAGAGGACAAACTGTTATCAACAAGTACGTGCACATCTGTACACTGCGCAATTGTGCAGCCACTTCCCGGAAAGGGATTTAGGAGCCTGGCCTGGCCCGGATGTGATGTATCAATTTCGCCAGGCATGACAATCCAATTTGCTGTTATAAAAATTCACGGCACGCCTGCTTTCATCATCGACGGAAATACAATCAGCTGGTGTTTCACGTTGTCACATATACTTGCACTGAGTGGTTCTCCAATAAACCAACGCCGCGGAAGTAGAATTATCACAACCGTGTAGCACCCATGAAATTGACAGACATTCAAGTAATACATCTTCAAATAAAGGCAACAGCAACTAGCACGCGCAAATCTCAACGGCAAACGCATAGCGGACGATTAGGTAAACTGTTTCTTGNCCAATTTCCGGCTCTCGACAGTCTCAACGACTATTCATTTCCGAACGCGGTAGATTAGATGTTATCGGGGTTTGATATCACCGGCATGCATTGCGATAGTGTATACGGTACTTCGCCACTGATGTATATCCCAAGTTTGCAGTGACCGCATAGCATAATATTTGTACGGGAAGTAACGCGCGACAGAACGGCATCGTATAAAACCTCGCCCATTGTACAACATGCAACTTCAGTCTGGTAGATGGCGTAGCTCTATTCGGGTGTTGGAGAAGTCAAATATTTGTATGAATCCGTTACTATACCCTGGCAGATACTAAGACCAACCAAAGATGGGATTTTACAGCAATTGTCGCCTTGTCAACGCCAATCAAGCTCTTTCATCAAACGACAAATATGCTAAACGGAGTTACATCATTAAACGTTCTGATGCATTTTACAGGGACTTCGGGAAATCGCCGGCGCCAATTCAGACATACTTATAGTCGACAAATGTGGGCATTATTTCAGTATTTGTGATCTGTAGACTTATTATATGCATTAAATTCACTAAGAAAATTCATAAATGGTAACTGTTAACGTCGTTTGATGTGCTATAAAATTACCTGGTGCCCGCCAAATGGTGCCCACGGCAGAATTGAAATGCCTATAATTCACAAACCGACGAGATAACTAGCATCGATATTAGAAAAGGATAGAGTCGAGGTATAGGAGACATTAAATATTTTGGCATCACCCGTAATCAAAGTTAGCGCTCTGTTCTCTTTCTTTTTGCTTTACAATATTCAACAAGCATAGTCAACATTACCATTTAGATGGGACTCCTAATTTATTTTGTGCCGTCGTCGTATATACTTACTACACAATACACTGGGCATATTTAACCTATAAGAATACCTAGAATACCTAATGTATCTATTTATAGATTTGACGGATGAATGGGTCATCATCAGGCCTGTTTATTTTTGGATTTCTCCAAAAATAACAAAAATAGCTTATTTTTGGATGTTTTCAAATTTTATTTTTGGAGAATCTCCAAAAATAAGAAATGAAGTGTTTTGAGCACTATTACTACTGAAAAAATCCACCAAAAGTATGTTATTATCATGTATTCAAGTCCTCCAACACATATAGATATCATCAGTGATCTTGATCTAACTTTCCAATAGCCCTACATTCTTCACAAATTTATAGTCTTTGGCCTGGAGAATGCCTTGTAAAGAATATTAATCACTGCGAGACGCCCCGCCGAGACCCTCCTCCCCCGTGATTTTAGCTATATCGGGCTCGAACGTCGCAATTGTGCGAAACATAGAGGTTAGGGGTCCAAAAATGAAGGAATGTCTAACTCTTCAAACTTTCCAATCTTCCAAGCCTTTGCTCCTGAAAAGCGCTCGTCAGTAATGCGCTTGAAACCTCTGATCCTCCACGAAGTTGCGTGCCTCATTGAACTTGACAGCCCGACACCCTCTGACCAGAAAACCTTCCTTGTGGCGGTCCTCGTTGTCCCAGTCCTTGCCTGGACACAGAGCTCGAAGGCGTTCGACTAGGCGCATGAGCTCCTGCTGCTCCATGATCAGAACGTCAAGACCATGAAGCTTCGTGACGGTGGTGCTCAGCTCTGTGAGAGCGTGACCATGCGATCGAGAACGATCAGATGGATCCACCGCTGCAGCGAAGGTGCACACACCGGACTGTTTTCGTCCATAACATCAAGGAGTTGGTATACGGTTTCCAGTCAACCAAGAGGCCATCCTCTTCATTGACAATAAACGAGCGTCAACAAACTTGGGGCGCGCACTTTTCATCTAGCGGATCAAGTTGTATTGTCGTCTGAAGCATCAGCAGATCAGTCCCGTCATCGTGTGGACGAACTGATTGTGACAGAGGTGGCGGTATATGATTTCGTCGTTCCCTTTGCCTCACTCAAGCTGCCTTCCCGTCTTCTCTACGTGTTGCACTGTGAAACTTATAGGAGTACAAAGGCGGAGGGGCGAACAGGCAAGGTCAGCAGAAACGTGAAGTGGATTGAGTGGAAGTAGTTTTAGCGTTTCGGTTACCCCCGCCCTCACATAGATGCTGTTTTTGTGTGTTTTTATGAGTTTTCTGGTCGTTTACATCGCTCTGACTTGTTTATTTCACTGAAAAACTTGAAAAAACATCATCCAAAAAAATCTTATTTTTGGATGTTTTCAAATCTTATTTTTGGAGAATCTCCAAAAGTAATACCCAATATCCAAAAATAAACAGGCCTGGTCATCATGGAACTAATGTCCCCGGATAACGTTAGGTCAGGACACGCCAGTATACCCCTTTAGAGCATCAGTTAAAGTTGTAACGGATATTTGCACAACACGCCTTTAATGCTGCTATGCTTCGAGGCCCTTTTACAAAGCCAATGATATAATAATCAATACTCATGTACTTGCTACATTATCATCCGCCGCTATTTAATGTAGCAATGACACATTTGAAATTCACTATTATACTTAGGGTTGTGTCTAAAACAAACATAAATTTAAAACAACCAGGTTTTTTATTTTTATTTTTCTCGAAGTCATGACGTCACGCATATTCAACTGTGACGTCATTGTGGATTGATATTCACAATTGAACAAATAGGGTAAAGGTCCTTTGACGAAGGCTTCCAACCCCTGCCATATACGGACCATAAATATCTTTAAACAGGACTACATCTTGCAGCACTTTTACGGTCGGCGGTCATCATCATCAGAACATTTATTTCGTACCAATGATCTATACCAGGGCCGGCCAACCCGTGGCCCACGGGCCACATGTGGCCCGCGAGAAGGTTTTGAGTGGCCCGCGAGGTAATTTCCGACATTTCTGATATCATCAAAAATGGATTGCACAGATTTTGAGCTTGCTAGGCCAACCAAAAATTTGATTAGTCTGGCCGCAATACTTGAGATGTGATGACTAAAATATCAGTTCCAACGCATTGACAGATCCATCAGCCATTCACATATTGGTATATCTTCGTACACTACAGTAGAGCAGAATAATTTGTGATAGATTTATCAAAGGTAAAAATTTTCTACAAGCTTAGCGCAATATGTTGTCACTCGATTTCTTGTTTTTAATATTGTTGCCCTTTTGTGAAAATGGAAGAACACCTAATGTATCAGATGAGTCTAACTATATTCGCAATTACGAGACAAAGTGTCGTTCAACATATGCGACCTTGCGTTTGCGCTCGCAGTAAGACCGTCGACCATGAAACCTAGGCACGAAATGATTGACGCATGTTGGTCACAGCTTTCAATATCGATCTGTCCATGCGCCGAATAGCCCAGTCCTCGCAAACTTATAGCCCAGCGATATACAGCAGGCCCGTAATATAGTCAAGTGACAATATCATTGACCTATGAACTTCAAAAAATTTTCGCGCTTCGCGCGGATAGTGGCCCGCGCAAGTATTTACACAGTTATTGAACAATTATACAACTTAAAAAACACTTTATTTTAAAAGATCTTTGTTCAAAACAAAGTGTTTTAAACACCCATTTGTTTTAAATGCAACCCTAATTATACTTGTACTACGAGAGCACAGAATATCTAAACATTCTATAATAGGGCTTATCTCTTGACTATATACTTGGGAAATGTTGGTATTAATAACTTCACGACCCCTCAAGGCAGCGTAATGGTGAAGCGTCCGGCTTCTTGATCGGAAGGTCGTGGGTCCGATCCCCGGCTGGGTCAGACCAAAGTATAGTAACACTAGAATCCATGACTTCCCTGCTTGGCGCTCATGCA
This sequence comes from Botryllus schlosseri, assembly GCA_000444245.1. Lineage (NCBI taxonomy): Eukaryota > Metazoa > Chordata > Ascidiacea > Stolidobranchia > Styelidae > Botryllus > Botryllus schlosseri. The sequence continues at coordinate 8,722 of ATSW01013915.1, read as the reverse complement.
TTGCTGGGATAGCATGAAGGGGTGGTGCAAGACTTTATCTGCACCTTCCTTGTCCAGCGGCATATGCACATTGCACATCATGCACTCATGGTATGCATATGCACAGATCGTGTGTATGTCTATCACGAGTCGGTGTATATACCGCAAAAAACATCAAGGAAAAAAAATAAACTACGTCCTTTCCTTTCCCTCAAAGTATGCAAAATAGTAATACACACCCGGTCCCAGGATTTTGAAACATATTTACGTAATAGGCTTGTTTAATTGATCGAAGAAGTCGTGCATGTCTCATTAAATCATTGTTTCTGCGGTAATTGCCTCGCTAATGAGGTCGGAACAGTCAATTCCAGATCAGCGTGTTTTCATACCGCTAGCGCGGTATAATATGGACAGTGCAATATGTGGGATAGTATGTTTTCTAAATGGGGGTTATTATCATAGTGCAGTCATAAATCTCTTTGCGTGATAATACTCCGCAATTACGACTCGTGGGAACGGCGCGACTTGGTATTTACACGTACCATAACTGTCATACAAACATAACTCTAAAGAGGTCCAATTGCAGAGTTTCGTCTAGAGCCAAACTTGAAAGACGTATCTAATCAATTACTTCTCCGCTGTATAACGTTATTTTTAGTTTCGCACGTTGCCAATTTCAGATGAAATACTATTGCGTTTTCAGTATCATGGCCCCACCTCGTACTTGATCGCATGCGATTTCTAATTGCTGTGTTGCAATCTATTTGTTACATCAATTCCAAATTGGGTGCTCAGCAAGACTATGCGTTTCCAACAACAACTTGGATCTCAGTCGGGTCGATGTGTTTTGGCGTTGTGATAATATTTCGACACTCTAACAGTCTATATCTTACCATGTCAAAGCAAAAATGTGTGCTGTCTTTTACAACGCTGAGTCGACTCATATGATGATAATGTCAAGGCTATACAAACGTGAGGCATGACAGAGTACAAGGACTCTCAGCAAATGCGCAAGAGATGTACAGTATATTCAATATTAGTCAGATATATTTCAGTGCGACAGCTAGGTTTGGAAATCCCATCGACACGCGCACACTCCCAAAAGAATTCCACTGCATAGACATATGGAGGAATATTGAATTGTACCACTTCCTCTAACTTACACCGGTGACGAATGTATCAACCAGGAAACATGACGGCGCCTCTCGTGCACTTTATGACGCCTTCCGTAAGCTCAAAAGGAAGCTCTACCAAAACATTACAAACAGCATGTGGAAGCGATTATGAGGAAACGATCATGATCGCAAGAAACAGCTGTCAATCTTTGCCGTTCCGCGAAGTCATCAGCATCAGACAGAATGACGTGCTTCGTCTGCGGCTGCATGGGTATATAAATTGGATATATGGGTTTGATGTGGCGAATACTAGGAATCGATACGATTACAGTGCTCTGCTATATATTAATGGGCGCCCAAATCAGCGAAAAAAGTTGTTAGTAAACACTCTCGACTAACTAACGTGCTTGAATCATCAACCTGTTATAAACTCGCATCTGGGGTTAAACGCATACACCGAAAGGGTATATGTCCAACGGACACACCTCGAAGATCGCCTTGATCCTCATGCGATCAATCGTCTCGCGTCGTTGCTTAAACGGGGATTTATGTCCAAGATCAAGTTCAAACACGTTGGCGCGTACGACCGCACACCTTAGATTGAAACAGTTGCTGCAGCGTATTATATATATCAGGGGTGGCCAACCTGCGGCCGTAAAACGAAATTTGTGCGGCCACCGACGCGTAATTCCATTACTATGTGTTGGCAGCCATCGACATGCAAATTTAATTTTCAACTTGACTCCCGAATTTTTGAGAGATTTTAATTAATCTTGAGATTTTCTTTTGCGCTAATCAAATGTGACTTCATTCTGCGATTTTAATATATTAGCGCCCTTTGCGATCTGAGACCCGCACAGTATGCCACAGATGCGAACAACAGATAAAATGATGCGCGCCTTGTAGAAATATCAACTTGGAATCGTGTGCTCCTCGCGAATGAAACATGTTTCTGGTACGTTTGGGTGATTCCAATACCTTTCAACTATACCAGGGGTGTCAAACATACGGCTCGCCAAAATTTGTCATCCAACCCGCGCAGCAATTCTGAGTAGATTGAAAAGATCTTATATTAACCAGCAAAGTTGTAGCAAATGTTGAGATGTTTTGAAGGAGTTACACAAATATATAACAAACATATACGAGTTACACAAATATGTAACTCAAATATCTGTGGTCGCACTGCTGTGTCACTTCCAAACCAATAGGTCATCGGACTTTAGAGAAACCCGACTCGCGATTTTATACTAATAAACCAAATTCAAATGTTCGCGTTTACAGTTATATATTGTATTCCTCATAACGCGTAAGCAGGGCTAATGCCAGACTAAAGCAAAGGGAGCATAGACATATGCCCACTTATATATTCGTTTGCGCCACTGTTTTATCGTTGTTAACTGTATTCAACTGGACAAACATCATATTTTTGCCAATTCCATTGTTCACAACTAAAGGTGTTGCGACTCCTTAGGATAAAACCCCTTTAATCCATCCATATGTATATGCCTAACCAAGTATTCTAGTGAAAAGCAGTAACCTTTTGGAGTCAGTTGAATATGGTCCGGCCCGCTAGCGATTTGAAGGCTTGAGTCCGGCCAGCGACGCAATTTAAGTTTGACACCCCTGCACTATATACTGATGATCCTGATGGAAGGTCAAGAAATAACAGCATGCAACTAATAACATGAAAAATAACAATTGACCCATCAGGCCATCACCGAAAGATGCATTATCATTTATAAATTGCCCTAATTTTTCGAAAGCACTCCCTCCATCAGCTCAACCGATGAATTTGATCAGTGATCGGTGATCAGTGATCACATGGGCTGATAAAGGATGAATATTTGATAGCAATATGTGAAACTACTAATATTATTGACGTAATTCATTCGTGAATCTGAAAAAAAATCCCCGCTTCGAGTATGACGTATCCTAGTAACTATTCATAACATGACCAGACCACTCGTGATTTCTGTGCTTATATAGTAAGCCAATATATATAAAAAAAGAAGTAGATAAGTACGGAATTCACCGAAAATGGACACGGACTCGACACGTGGACAGTTTAACATGGTAATTTGGCGTCCAGTTGGTTCATTTCGTCTATGCCTTGTAGGCTACATAAGTAATGAAAATGCAGCCGCGCAAAGCAAAAATGGCCACCCCTGATATATAGGCCTACTGTATATATGATTTCCCATGTCACACTTTTCGGGGTCCGATTTGCCAAACACGCGCAGTGACAGTCATTCCTAATAGACATACAAATTATATTTGGATCTAGTGGTGTCAAATCGCTCCTGGACTCCATAGATTTTCTGAGAAACCCAACAGCATTGGGTGTGAATAAGGGGGGCTTGTAGGCCAAAAACGAACTCTGGCTTTTAATAAAATTCAACCAATATATTATCATAGAATATGAAGGAACATTTCGCCTCAGTGGCATGGCAATGAGTGACATCTTTTTAATGACACCGAGCGTACTCTGATTAATGACAACTACTCTGGCAATATCTTTTACAGCCAGGAAGGTATAAATCGTGACGTGTTTAAATTAGCTTTGCGACGTGATATGCCCGTGTTCACAGCGAACATTATATGTAACTTTATGTTCTCACGAACCCAAACATTTAGGGGCTCGAACCAGAACATTTAGGGGCTCGCACCATCCCTAACAAATATTTCATTCGCATCAAGTTTTGCTCCGAACGATTACAACAGTGCAACAATGCACAGTTCTTGCGTCGCAAATTTCGATCAACTTGTTGAATACAAATCAGAAAATGCTACGCCTGCTTCAAACTTCATATATGCTCGACGAAATCGTGCTAATGTGCTTTCTCAGCGATTACACTTTTCAAGTATCGAACGGAGCTGAGACCGCTCTCTCGGAATGTTTCATTACATCACAATCCCACTCCCTGATTTGAGGTCTCCATGGTAACGTCGTCGGCGCAATCTCAAAATTTCTTTGTAATGTTTTGCGATGCATTTCATGTCGGTTTGTTGATGCATTTCTACATTATACGAGTTCACTCAGTATGCGTGATTGGTTGATTGGTCAACGCACATCCTGTTAGTGCGTTTGATGCCGTATCAAAAGTACCTGGCATATTATTTCAATACAACTATCTGAGCTGTGCAACAGAAGGTAACACGAGCTGTCCATCATACCTTCCTATACGCCCCCGACTATATATTAATAATTTCAATAGATTATTGAGCGAGGCGTTATGAAGTCTATTGTGTCATATACCAAATCTACAGTGAAATATGATCTAAATTTATGCTCCTGTACGGCCTGCTGTCAGCTAGCTTCCTTCATCAGATATCTGAAAACGAAAAGCAATGCCAGGAACACCCGCGTATATGTCGCCTTTCCCCTTGCGAATCCTAGCTTCGCATTCAATGGTAAAATGGATAATTTCGCAGAAATTAACAATGTGACGCACACCACAATTCAAAACTTCATTACTCTCTTCCTATATGGACTCAAATTCGTAAATCGTACTTGAAACAGGATACACCGCTGTTACAACAATTAGGCAATCAGTGAGATTAACGACATCGGCATTGCGTGCGGGTCGCATCAAGCAGCTATCAGCGCAATGAACAGGTGTTTATAAAAACTGGATCAACGGTGTTAATAGACGATGGCAATGTAGCAAAGATCAGAACATGCACAATTTGCATATGCTACAAAGTGTATCGGAAGCATGTTGCAGCATCGACTCTTGGTAGCAAGTGAACATATGCGCCACACTCGATTAAAACCAGCGATATTGCGATATCAATAAAGCCAATCAACAGAATGTAATGCTTAACGTCTTGCTTGATCTATCGCAGTAATATAATTGTATATGAATTGTACCAACATATCAACCTTGAATCCAAGCTGCAATAGAATGCGTGAGGTCAATGATTAATAATTAATTTTAATGAGACCGACAAGATAGCGTAGCGTCGGGCTTCCTGAACGGTAGGTCGTGGGTCCGATCAAAAAGACCTGATGAGTAACACTGGTATCCATGTATTCCCTGCTTGGCGCTCATGAATGACTGGGATAGCATTCAGGGGTGGTGCAAGACATAGACAGTCATACAAGGCTATTTTATCTGCACCTTCCTTGTCTAGCGGCATATGCACAATGAACATCAAGCAGTCATGGTATGCATATGCACAGATCGTGTGTATATGTATTGAACATCATGAGTCGGTATATATGCCGCAAAACATCAAGGATAAAAATAAAACTACGTTCTTTCCTATGTGTGGAGTCGTGACCAACTGGCCATGTATTCGTAATATGCAAGGTAGGTCTTTTTTTTAAATAAAATTATGTAGCCTACATTAAATATAAATTAAACTCTAATTACGGTAATGTCACTGCAACGTTCGAAGAACAAGCAAATAATTTGTAGCTGTGAAAAGCTCGCAAGAATATAGTTTTGTTTTCGAAGAAATGAGGAGATGTTGAGGATATATGTGTATTGTATATATAATTGATATGCAAATCCCAAGTATACCAAGGTTCGGTCACCGTGTTCGGATTCCAAATGTATATGAGCAGAGTAAATACGCAAATTCCGATACCGCATCATTTCTATTCAAATCAGCCGTCCGTATCAAATGATTACGTTTTACATGGCCACCTGAATGCAGTGTCCGCGAGTTGTATACATTACTGGACGTTTACAATACCATGCGACATCATACACAACAAGGCGATACTATTGCTGCTGTTGTGTCGCGTGACAGAACCCGCTATAGATTCACGTGAGTACAGTGTACACGCGCAAATACAGAATAATGATCCGGAGCGATATACGTGCAAAATTGGATTGGAACATTGATAATGATGGAAGATTAACCTGTACAGATGCCGCGGCGTCTGTCTTCGCGGTACCCCGAAAACGACACCGAATCGGAGTTGGTATCACAATAACGTATTTACGAAGAACAAAACATATCGATTTCGCGCGCGATGCCTTATGTCCGCGCTCCATCCAGGCCTTAATTTACGCCGGGTGGACATATGTTGACAAATAACACGACTGAGACGCTTCCAATACACGGTGATTATAGTTTCTCTTAAAATAGCGTCACCTATCGTAGGTACAGAGGCCGACGGTGCGTGGAAGGAAGAGAGAGATAAAAGAGAGACTCCTAAGCTTGACTCTTCCTCTGAGTAGCCGCCATTTCGCCACATCTCAAAGCGGTAATTGAGAGGGATACGGTATCACCAAAAATTCCCCAGTTTGGCCTCGCCGACAACGACCGGCCACGATAGATCTGTCGACGACAAGTGTACTAAATAATCCCCCCGAGGCTGGAAACGGCGTGGGAAGTTTACGGAGACACAGTTTAGATCGTCGCAACAGCTAAACTTTAAAAGGGGTCCCGTTACAATCCCGATTGGCACCGCATTGCGATGCGGGTTGCTGTTTGTCACATGTGTGTTATACACTCGAACGTACGACGCGTATTATATTATCGTCTCGCATTTATAATGTAATGACGTAATCATTCTTAGTGGGTGAAGTTCAGTTATTACAGATATAGCCGACTGGGAGATATTGGATGCGAAAAGAGACATCGGGTACTAGTATCGGGGAGAAATTCGACTATATGTCAATCTCCCCAGTCTGCTCGCAACCCGTAACGACATTGTATTCCTGAATTATACGATTCTAAACTACCCGTCCTCCCAATCTGGTACCATCCATTTATCACAGATTCGCGAGCGACAGTTTTTGACACGCTACATGCGGAGTCAATAGAAAAAATGATCAATCGCGTGGAAGCAATATGACAGGGGTCGCGGAGAAATTGGAGCGATAAACCGAACGCAGTCAATGGCCCCGAAAAGGATCGAAACGCGTTGAATGACAGGAAAGACGCAGAAGAATACAATAGCTCGCGATGAAAAGAGTTTTCCTGATGTCGACTACTTCGAACATAAGCCTCACTTGCGGGTTGAATTCGATTGTCCTGAACCCTTGTCGGGCGAGACAATGTGGACCAATACTCGGAGACAATGGACTGCCGTGCTGTGTGCCTGGATTGTTTTCTTTCACGGTGACTTCAGGAAGTATATGCACTCCTGCGAGTTGATAGAGTGATTGTTATCATTAGATATGCCAGGTCTAACAAGCATATGCAAATCTTTCGTACTAAAACCATTGCATTCCAGCACCAAGGCATGAAACTACCGTACTATGATGAGGTTGATGCAATTGATAAACTTAAAATGTGCGTCTGACGCAGCTTTAGTCCTGTTCCCGGCCGAGCAGGTGGTCGTCAAACGATATCGATTCGGATCATAATTTGCGATCACTGTTTTTGGCTCCGTTTATATGCTAAGCATAGCCATATGGTTCAATATCAATTTCGGTGTAAATTTAGACCAATACCATACGCTAAAAATCGTTAATATTCTCGGAGAAAACCTGTCCGTGTTCGATAAATTACGCCGTTTCGTATTCGTTTGTAGCATCTCCGCTGTCAAAGCGAAACAAAGCCACTAGGCTTGGAAAATACAAAACGATGCATCGCATGTATGTGTGAGAAGAGCATATCGAAGTGATTCGGTTCATGATTCAATTAACAAGTTGGCTCTGTATTTCGAGACATACAGAAAGACAAACACAGTCGAGAAATCAATTTCGATTTGAGCACTCATTGCGATCGGAAAATGTCTTTTCGGTCATTCGTAAGGTAAAAACCCGAGGCCGCTCGAACTTTCGTGATCTGGAATAGGAGATTCTCATTTTGTAGTTGATGTGGCTATCCTGAAAACTTTGTCGTCCATGATATAATTTTCATCGTATATTTCTCATCGATAAATGTACCAAATTTCATAGCGAATTCTTGTAATTCCTATTTGCCCAGTGACCTTTGCATTACTGTTTATATTCAAGTCAGACGTTTGATCGAAATTTAACATGGTCGGCAGGCGACCAAATTTCTTTGGTAGATATACAACGACAACAGCAACAACCTGCAGTCGACTTCACTTAATTTGGACACTTTTATTCCGCTCATTTTTTGACGAATGAAGCGGAGAAAAAGCTTCGTCCGAATAAAGTGGAAAATAAATTGTTCGTTTCATGGTTTCGTCTAAAGGCAGACAACACATTAAAATACTGCACTGTTGCGTATCAAATGAACTCCATCTGCGCTATACTGCAGTAATGTGGATTAACCGCATCAAACACACAAGTTATACTTCAGGTTAGTTGTATTGTGTAGGATTTCGATACAAAATCATTCAACAAATATTGTATGCTGTATCGATGTGTAAACATACGTATAGGGTAAAATGATACAGTAAATCTCCTAGTACTAAAGTCATACAGCAACTGCTGAAACGTTATTTTCACTTATGATAAAGTACAACACAAAACAGTAGGAACAGTAGCTAAAAGGTTCCAGCCGTCCAGAAAACTTTTCTGCATCATTCTGTCCTTACAAGATGAGCGCAATTGTAAATGGGTAAAAGCGACTATGAAGCTTGCACGGCCTCCTACGAGTTCATTGACCATTGGATGGATCGTAATTCTGTTACCATAATCACCTAAATTGTGTTGAAGCAAAAGAAATATTGCTCATTGCGTCATATCCTAACG
>ATSW01013913.1:0-13013 GCA_000444245.1 Botryllus schlosseri | reverse complement strand
CTAGGAGTGACACCACTAGCCACAAAGAACGACAACGCAGGCTATGTAAGTATAGCTATCACATACCACAATTTAACGTATCTATGGAGGGAAATAGGCCTACTTAACGCCTACATGAAGTTAGGGAATGTATTTGCTCCGCATTACTTATTGGCCGTCGCTACTATATAATTCCTATAAGCCTGTTGTATTCCGAAATCAATAGCGCGTTTCACTGTGCTGTGATTGTCCAATGGTTAGCGAATAGTGCATGAGGCAAATTCGTTTGTGCCTCACCTGGGCATTGCTTATCTGCGATGGCATTGTCTGTTATATAGCCGAATTTTACCTTCCTTGGCGATTTTGGGAGAGTTCTGGTGCTCGGACACTGTTAATATTTGGATTTTCGGAATCAGTGGGACGATAGCATTTGATTGATACCAGTTTTTATGAATTCCGAGCTATTTATGATGAATTACATTGTCGTAGGTGAGGCACGACCCACCCGTGCCTCACCTGTGCCTCACCTCTCCTTTCGCGCTGTATTTTTGAATCATAACTATGCAAATCGATGATGTTGGGTAAAAAAATGTTCAAATTTAGTTATTTATGAGCAACGATGTAAAATATCAATAATCATCGACTCATGGAGGATTTTCAATTACTCACCCTGACGACACGTGAGGCACTGCCTCACCTGCCTCATTGAACCGCACGTCACTGACTAGGCTACTCAAAAAACCGTTAGTTAGTTGACCATCAACTAACTAAATGAGTAGTTAGTACAAGTCTGCAACAAGAATTAGAGCTAGAACTAACCAATTTTCAAAATCTCCACTTAGATCTAGAATTTGAACTCCTTAAAAAAACGTTAGTTAGTTGATCGTCAACTAACTGAGTAATTTGTACTAGTCGGTCAATGTTTTGTGGTTAAATACTGAATTCGTTAGGCTTATCATCAAATTCTTCCAAATCTGTTTCCTGCGAGTAAATATGTCAGCGATTGATTTGAGGTAGGGTAGCATTAGGAAATAATTTGAGTCGGGTTAGCGTAGTTGCGATATTCGCCGTCAACGACGCTCAAAGTACCCGCTTGTATCCCTGAACTCCCAGAAAAGAGACCCAATACCGGGAGTTCAAAAATGAAGCGAATAGTGGTAACCTCACGTGCAACTTTCCATTCCATTACCTAATTATTCTATGAAAGACACCTTCTATCACACACAATTGGAGTCGACCAGTAAAAAGATGGAGCCGCCATGGCACACCACGAATCAGAGATTCATCAAGTTTGGGTTGCAGCTGATCGCAAAAATATAAAGATGCTTCAGCGAAGATGAAGTATTCGGAAAGATTGTTGACATTTTCAGCTGCTATGCATTGGATTTGTCATATTCTAAATAAGGAGTTCTCAAACCGGAGACGTAAAAGCATTTGAAGGGGGCGCTAAGCTGCAATCAACTGAAATTTTTTTCTCGCGCGGCGCGATTTACATGTATCTCATAGCTATTTTTCTTTGTATAGCCAGAATTTCATATTTGACTATTCTCTCCACAACAGCCATCAACTTCCATGCCATCAAACTATCCGTTGGGATTTCTAGCATTCTGGTTGCTTTTTGTTTATTTTAAGATATGACCATAAGGGGTGTGTGAAATTTTTTGCTATCATAAAGGGGGGCGTGTCTAAAAAAGTTTGAGAACCACTGACCTAATGACTTCCAGATTTCATTTTTTTTGCAGCATATTGAGGTAAAGTACAACAAAAATCATTTTTATAATCCTGCAAAATTTGTATTGACTCGAAGAAACGATTTCTTTGTTGTTTAAACTAAAAGTGATTGGCAATACCTTGATATAAATACTCGTAATGCAAGCACTAGAATATTTTTGATGCCTGGTTAACGGGCACAATTTCATTAAAAGTTAACAAATACTTGTGGTTGGTTTTCGTGGTATGGTACTGATACATTTGTTTTGTTTGTTAATAATAAAATTTCGAATTTACAAACCATAATTTGATAAGTTTTCAATAAGTTGTAATAATTTGCGTTGATCATGTTTTCTGCTAATGGACGTAACGAATGAATCTGATTCCTTGCCCCTGTTACGGATATTTAACATACTAAATCAGGGGTTCTCAACCCGCGGCCCGCGGGCCGCATGCGGCCCGCAGACGCTTTTTCTGTGGCCCGCGAGATCTTTCATTATGATCGCAATTACTACCGACACAGTATTGTTGCATACGGTATGAATTTAGCTACTAAAGCTCTTTTATCGCTCCGTCTCTGTTTCGTTTGATTTATTCTCATTCTTCAATGTTTTCTCGTTTCTTGATATATGGTCGAGTTGATTCTTATTGTTCTGAATAGGTCTTCGCACAGTTCCATCACGAGTTACACATATCACCTGATCTTAAAAAAGCGTTTCTAGCTAGGTCTCTGGCGAAGCAATTCATATTTTGAGGCATTGTTGAGATTGCCGACGACGTTAACAACGCAAGGTTCAAAATTGCTTGGTATATCGCTACTAAACCCATGAAATCTGATAGAAAAGGTGTTTCTCCAACAATACGTTACTATACTGGGCGAATCTCAGCTGTTTCCGGAACTTAGCAGCAAGGACAACTTCACCTAACAAATTTCGAAGCTGCAGTTGTCTGATTCAACCGTGAAAAGAAGAGTAACAGCAATGTCAGTTAATCTTTTATCCCATGTTTTGAAACACGTTGCCCCGTAAACTACTTTAACCTAGCATTGGACAAAATCTACGGACATTGCAACGCTAATTGTATTGGGGTATTCTATCAGAGTGGATATATTTGTAGACGTAATGCTGGCTGGGAAAACGTGGAGAGAGGGGACTAGCAAACAACATCAACTTAACAAAGCTGACTTCTGTAGCTATTGGTGCAAGGCATCAGCCATGGAAGGAAAGGAGAATGGTTGATTGGTTTGCTCAGAAATTACCCCGGACATGAGACTTCTTCTCATATCACTGAGAGCCCAAAGTGACAATGGCCTCTGCAAAGAAAAAGTTACAGTTCTCTGGTGCAAGGGTTTGAAGGTGCCCATACCGACTTGGGAACGAATGCAATGCACGTTTCATGAAGGGATTTACCTATTCCGTCGGAAGATGACACAATCTCACTAGAAACAGCAACTGAAAGCTTACGAACGCTGTCCATTATGCTGAAGAATGCATACAAACTAAATGCCCATACACGACTGGTAAATATAGGCTATATTAGCCTGAATATAATGGTATAGTCCACAAATATACGGTTATAATGTTCTGCGGCCCGCAGCGCTTTTTGCTGTTAAAATGCGGCCCGTTACGCTTGGAAAGTTGAGAACCCCTGTACTAAATGATATTTTGCCATCACTATCCCAATGCATCGTTTTCATTCCCATGATTGATTGAATTGCAAGATATTTGAAGTGAGTTTGCTCTGAATCATTTGTGATGTTCATGATTTCATGGATTATTCCGGAAACGGTCTCAACTGCTGATTTGAATTTATGAAACCCTGTCACAGCAGCTACTGGAAATTTGAATGTTTGCACGTATTTATTCACCCAGCTTGGGTATTATAAATGTCATATAATATTAATTCAATACAATCTGATTTCATTTTGAGCCCTATGTTCCGGTGACAGGTCAACCAGCCACTTTGAGACTGAACACTTGTTAGATAAACACTTTAAATTTAAACACTTCGCAACACTTTTAGGTGTTTAATGTTTCGATCACGTTTCATGTTCAATTTTCCGGGTTGAGCAACACTTGTAAACTTAGAGTGTACGTTTCAGGTCCGACCCATAAGAGTAAACAGCTGTTTATTTCCATGTTGGAAATGCCTTAAGTTGTTAGGTGCTGGCTGAATCGTTGCAGATATTGGTCCCATTTCTCCTTTGATTTTACAAACGAATCAAACTATAGGAAGCGGTAGCTTCAGATGATGACGCACCGGGACTTCCTCATGTTGTAGCTTTTGCTGCGCCAAATCTTCTTTGTGCTGAGCGTTATGCAGCTCTATATCTCCTTTGTGCTGTGCCATCTCTTCTTTGTGCTATGTGCATTGTTGCTCCAGCTGTGCTTTTTTGATTTGCCATTGTTTCATGTAGACTAGCCGGCGCTTCTTCGATATACCCCCGAGATCAAACATATCAAAATTTATAAACGGAAAAATAAATATTTTCCGTGTTAGTATTGGATTGGAGTTGTGGGTGGTGGATATTAGGGTTGGAAGTGGGTTACGGGTTCGATTAGGGTATCCCAATATTAGGGTTATGGGTGGGAGATATTAGGGTTACATAGGAGGGATATTAGGGTTATGAGTGAGAGATATTAGGGTTGTGGGGAGGGATATTGGGGTTATGAGTGGGAGATAGAAGCGTTGAGGGGAGGGATATTAGGGTTGTGAGTGGGATATATCAGGGTTGTGGGGGAGGGATATTAGGGTTATGAGTGGGGGATATGGTTGTAGGGGAGGAATATTAGGGTTATGAGTGGGGATCGTAGGGTTGAGTGTGAAATATTAGGGTTGGGTGGGAGATATTAGAATTGAAGGACGACCGTATTTTAAGGTTGGGGATAAAATATATTACGCTTTGAGGTTACGCACGTTTGTTCGGGGACTTTCATCACCCCTAACCCTAATATAACTCACGCACAACCCTAATATACGTCATCCTCACAACCCTAATATCTGTAATCCCCTAACCGTAATATCGCTCACACATAACCCTACTATTGGGATGCCCTAGCCATCACCCTGACCTAGGGTTACCATATTTATGTGACACAAATTCCAGACACTCTTTAGCGCCCACTAAAGGATTTCAAACTGAGTTATGACGTCACTATACCAAAGCTTTGCTCATAGACCAGAGGTGGCCACGATCCGGTTCAGGAGTATGTGGCTGTGTAACCGGGACCGAAACCACATTTTCAGCCCTCTCCCATCCAAATAAACATGATTATGAGCCCACCATAAAATAATGGATGCAACTTCTGGGAGGGGGGGGCTTGCTATGTGAATCTGGTTTTTATATGCATCTGGTCGTGAAATTTTTTGAATGAACTCTGTCAATAATATTGGTTGTTCCATATATTACTATATAGTTACTACTCTCAGCCCAAATGATCAGAGTTAGCGGTAGAGCTGGTGTAGGAAGATGAGTTCGAATATACAGGGAGGGTAATCGTTCATCGTTAAGTCATGTTCATGTCCCACCGATAAGATTGTTTATCAGCCTTATGCTGGTGCGCACCACGGAGCGTTATAAACACCCCACATTCAGTGGTTTCCGAACTTTCAATGTCATGAATCCATCTCCTATTTGAAAATGTTCCGTGGCCCGGATCAAAAATTGACGAGCTGATTACTAAAAGAAGTCAGCACCTTTGCCCAGACGTACCTACGGGCTATTTTGGAATCTGATTACGTTCAACATATTCGCGAACCCCAGAATGAAGACAAACGACCGCCAAGTTTGGAACCACTATATATCATTGAATAAATCATTTAAACGGCGGTATCGATCTCTAGGAATATACCGTTCTCCCATAATTGCGATTACAATTAGGCTTATTCCAGTAAATGAAGGTTGTTTTTATTTATATTTTATTGCACTTTTTGTGAGGGTGGTCGTCCCCATATTAAAATCAACAGGTGTGAGAGTAAATCGCGCGCAGCGCGAAGAAAAATATCATTCATCGGCATAAATATTCCCAAAAATAATGTTTTCATGTTAATTTCCGAAAATATTATGAGCCTACGTCAAGTCTTCGAAATTCCGGACATTTGGGATATTTTATAACTTCCTGCCGGACGCTAGTTTGAATAGTGAAATTCCGGTCCTGTCCGGGAAATTTCGGACGTATGGCAACCCTACCCTAACCCACTTGCAACCCTAATATTCCGTACGCAACGTGAAAAAAAGAGAATTTATTATTCTGTTGAAAAATTTTGATATGTTTGATCTCGGGGTGTATATCAGAGAAGCCCCGACTGGCCATCATTCTTGCTGCTTCTCGAAAAGCTTCAATATACCTGAATCCATGCCGTGTCTTCGTCGCCGGAATAACTATGAATCCCGACTTCTGACACCAATAGTTATGTTCTTGATCTTGCTTGAACAATAATTCATACGACGAGGTTGCAATATGTGTACCAGCTGTCGCAGTGGGATGCAAATACTCTTTCCACGCAACCCTGCACCCAACCTCATTTCCCACGACCTTAGTCTTATATCGATAAAGTAATCTGCGAAGCACGTGCTTTTAGATATCGCCAGTGTAGCGCCGTAGCGGCCGCGCACGCGCTTCAGCCACAGAGTCGTACACAGACAATTAGATNCATNTNACTTTGTTCTTTNNATATTNGTTAATANATTNCANTATGATTTGATCCTGGTAAATCTACAAGTTNCTGACCACTAATTACTACTATTTGGCTGTTCTGTGCTATTAAAGAAAGCTCCTTGGATCTGCGTGTGTGATCATGATTGCAAGAGTACTTAGAGCGGTCATTAGTCAGTCGACTAGTGCGTACAACGGGAATTGTAGCTGTAGCGTTGACTCTATTCAAGCACTATACCAGCGTGTCTTGCAACAATTCGTTGCAACAACCGCTATAATATGAAATTGGTATATTATCAGCAGAATAACTTTAGACATGCGACACGATCCAGAGTGCAGTTAAACAGAAGATAGATATATAATTATATTTGTGTGTAGCGATTTACGCTTTATACACAGTACGACTAGGATGATGTAAGCATTTGGCACATATAGTTAAACAGAAGACCAATAGACAACAGAACACAGGGTATAAGTACGGAACACGGCACACGAGGAAATAGTGATTGGCGGTAATTACTAATCCTAGACAAATGAGAGAAAAACGATACCAACCAAAAATGCACGAACATAACAAAAAATGAGAGGGAATTGACACTCGAAACCTTCTGACGTGGTTACAACCCTTGAGAAATTGTATCTTTCATTCTTTAGAGTAGCGCACCTCGAACTGTCTACTGAAAGTCTTCGACTCCTCGAACAAGTCCAAATTTCAAACACGGCTTAACTGTGTAAATTTCCGACGCTTCATGGTTCATTGAATTTTGAAATAGTTTCAACTTTACCTTATGTAGATTGGTCGATAGCATCGATAACCAATCAGCCTCAATACAAGCTACAATTTTTTTTATTACAAGAAAAATAATATTCGAACTTACAGAGTCTCCCAGAATGAGTCCTGAGTATCCAAAAAAGAGTCCTGAGTATTCAAGAGAGAGTCCTCGCCAGCGACAAAATTCATCAACCTAATACCTTCTTCGTAGATAAGGCCGCAGAATTCCGGTTTCGTGTCACACTGGCATTCTTCGGCCATGAAATCGTTGCATTCCGGTATCCCATCACACGCTGCTGCATCTTAACGACAAACGCATATCGTATAACATTTGTCACGAGAAAGAGGTGATTTTCAAGTAGGGTCGACTTACATTTGCCGACTGGATTGCCGCATTTGTAGTCCGGGATTTTGGGAATTTGAAACAGACTATCGATTTGTTCTGAAGTTGAAAATAAATGAAGTGTCGTCGCAAATTTCGTTAAGCAAGTGATAGTCATCGCCATCGAAATCGGCATTGGCGAATCAGATTATAATTTACGGTACACTAATTAGGTGCAATCATGTTTTCTAGGGATGGTGTGAACCTCTGAAAGATTCAGGTTCGTGTGAACGTGAACCTTTTTGTAAGGTTCTGTGTGAACGCGAACGTGAACCTCGTGACGTCATTTTGCTAATTCTAACCCTATATTAATGTCCACGATACCTTGTGACGACTCGGGCCACATAATGCCACAATGCTGAAGTACATATTGACATTTTAAACGTCGCCGAATGTATGAACTGGGCCAATCAAATGATATAATAATCCCATAAAATCACTCTCCTCCGTTGCTTGGCAACAATGTCGACGAGTATTACTTGCAGGGGAATATAGGCTTACGCCATAACGGTATAAGCCAGAACGGGCAATGTAGTCGGCGTCTGAGTATTGCTACATAGGATAAAACGAGTTTATATACTTGCTACCGATATCACCCCATTTGCAAGTTACAGCAGTAGCCAACACCCCAATCGCACGGATTTGGTTTTTATGATACAGTTAACATATGAAGTCAAGATTGACCCCTACACATGCCCTATTTTTTACATCAGACAACAAACAACATACTACCTACATGTAGTGTAATTCGTTTTTGGTGTTGTGTGATTGCGGGTGACGCTCACAGCAGAGGGTTATTAAATATTCACAAACGGAAATTGGATATTTCGAGCGAACGTTTGTAACAAATCAAGTAACATTTTTGAGATTGTCAAGGTGCATGGTCATTTAGTGTTGATTTTTTATGCTGTCAGAGCCATGCAGAGTGGCCTGCAGCCGAAATGCAATAAATTCCAACCAGAGATGTTAAATATGAAGTGAAATTTGTAATTCATGAAAAAGTTTCACAGTCCAGTTCGTTTGTGAACGTGAACCTTGAAATTTTCTAGGTTCACACACAGAACACGAGCGCGAACTTCACGTTCACACCATCCCTAACGTTTTCTCATTTTCCTTACATGAAAATATGAGCAGGTGCGAATAAAATTGCCGTATTTGAACTTGATAGTTGGAGTTTTAGCTGAAATAGTTATAATTTTGTAGTACTTTCACTTCTAATACAGCAGTTTCTGAATTCATATGGCCGTAAGTCAAATTTTGAATATCGCTACATGAAGAAGGGAGTTTGTGCGAAGATTAGAGTCGTTTTAGGAATGAAATTTCAATAACCACTACTAATCAGGATCAAGTGTGGTTTCAGAAATACGTCAATATTTGTAGCATTAGTTTAGTCTTTGCATTAGCCACAGAGATGCAATTGTCAATGGCTGTTGAGGAACTAAAGCAGCGGTTCTAGGCCTACCGTTTGTCCATATCCCAGTGCTTGAAGGAGTGAAGTTGTCATAAAAATCATTAGGCCGACCGATTTACCTCATGCAATGTGGTTCTGGAAAATTAGCAATTTTTGTAACGCTATCAGCTTCCTGACATTAGCCACAAGATTGTATTTCGAAAGTTATCAATAGCTATTAAAGCACTGGTTCCAAGCTTAATTTTTAGTCTCGGACCCCTATCAAAAATGATGTAATCTGGCAGATTCAGCGTATAACGAGATCACCTGTGTTATTTCTAGATTCGATGCTAATCCATACACCCCAGAAGCAATGTTGGTGAACACGACGTTGNCTTAAACAGATTTCTCCTGTCTCTGAGTTTAGATAATTGTCATGCTCGGCATAACAACTTTTAATCAGATTCAGAAAAAGTACTCCGCTGGGCTAAATTGATGTCAACATGATGCCTAATATGGACCATCTGCAACTTCTCAAAGATATATTTAATTTCCTAAGTATCCCATTTCAGTTAGGAAACTTGAAATGTCTGATCATTTGCACAGAAAAGAATATGTCCGAATGCTTCTATAACACACTGCAACCAGTAAATACGATTTACACGAAATCATTGCAGTAACGGAACACAAATAAATCTATATGCGACAAGTTTGATGTAAAAAGTCGAAAGAGGGACGGTTTAGCGAATGACTGTTGGCATGTATGATGTCGACCATAGACCGTATTAACGTGACAATTTCATTTTAATTCCTAATATAGATTTTCAAGCCATCACACCTTTTCGTATGCAATATGCCTCGTCGTCACCTCCCTGACAGTCCAACCTGGAAACACGACATGAAATTGAGCATCGTATGTAGGCCTACTCAAAGATGAGAGCGATTCAAGAAATATGGCGCAAAGTACACTACCTAAATCATCAAAATCTGTATAGTGAAACTGACGGACAGTACGCTCAGCATATGCATATTAAATGATGACAAATTGACGCGTCATTGAGCGCAGCGAGACAAGATGAAAATTTGTAATGCTACTAATTGGTATGATGTCGATACCTCATGGATACAATGTGACGCTAAGAAGAAAGACGTGTCACCGCGTCCCATTCGAAAACTTGATCGGACATTACATGTCCTGTACATTGCACTAGACTAGAATACTGATGCGGAAAACGAACCGTGTATGAACAGCGGTGTTAAAAAACAAACTAACTCAATAATAGACTATTTTCACAAAAGACAAAAAAATGATCATTTACGCTAGTGACAGTATGGTATTTTTGCAGCGCAGCCCACCTGCTATCGCACACGCTTCTTGCATTCACCAGTACTCCAGTTCCATTTGTCGAACTAGCGCATCGAATTGATGGTAGATCTGAATTTCCAGTTAAACTCGTATCTGCGATAGTCAACATCGAGGATATTCGCCGATGAATTGATAAAATCCGAGAGCGTCACTTACCCCAGATTACATTTTCGCAAAGTTTTGGCCGATCTGCCGAAGAGCATAGGCACTCGTCAGTGAGATCATGACAGTCAAATACCCCGTCACATAGCTTTGAAATAGGTAGGACGAAAAATGGTTCGGTCAGGCATTGAAAACATCTGTTGTCCTTGAGATCTGGGGTATAAAGGCTATTTTATAAGAACAGCAATAATTTCAAAGTAACGTTTTTCTCACATTTTCCATCCCCTGGACAGAGGCACTCGTCTATAGCTGCAAGATAAATCATCATGTGTAATTAAAACTTTCTAATTTAGATTGAAATACATCCCATTGGAAATATGCATGTCAAATGACATAAACCTCGATGTCAATCTCGAAGATATGATGATTTCCTTTATCCAGTTCACAGTATAACTATAAATCCCTAGCATCGGTAATGTGGCGTAGAAAACAGTACATATAGTATGATGTTTCACTGCACTCACCCTGGTCACATAGCGGAACGCCGTCGCATATATCTGAGTCAGATANCATGCACTTTCGTCCTTTTCGATGACATATTCTGCCCGTAAAATTAGTATTCTCGGGCTGGTTGAATTCATCGCTTCCATCTCTAAAATTTAGGCAGTGTTGGGATCTCGAGTCTTGTGTTGACTCGTGTCACTACTTTAAACTGACTTGCTGTGACTTGGACCAGGCGTATGAGAAATATTAAATGATTATAGTGGCACGGAATAAAATAATGGATTCAATTTTATAAGCCATTAAATATTATATTTGACAAATTTTGGGTGCCGCTATATAAGGTGACCACCGTCAATACTAATGCCGTATATATTTACATGTTTAATGCTGAATAATTCCATGAGCAGCGACATCGCGGTTAAAATAGCTTAGCCATGAATGGCCTAAATTCTCACTGCTGTCAAGTGCCATCATAGCAGCATTACATTCACGCCGCGTTTGAGTGAAATTAGATATTTATCGCCAGCTCGGTCATGACAGGTATAGCCTACTTATTAGACTAATTCCACTAACGCTCACCATTACCTCCAAATTTATGTTGAAATCTTTTATAATTCTTCGAGGCAATTAATTGATATAGGTGTACCAACTGTCAGTTAATTTTTATAAAATTTGAGCGAAGTTCAAAATTTTCTTGCCTACTCCGACGAAGTAGATATGCAGTGACCAATTTTATTTTCGTGAAAGTATCCATCGTACTTTAACTAACTGCTTGCCTGGCATATGTGCGCAGATACAGGCCGCACAGCATAGTTTTAAATCTCAAGTCACATAAGTAATTGCGTATTTTTACTTATGCAGATCATATGATTTGATTCGATTTTTTGAGGTGACACGAGACAAGTCAATTCATAGGCGAATAACATAGATTCACGTCATTGTATTTGGTAAGTAGTTACGGTAAAAATCCAGTCACTTTTTATCCTGAATTGGGGGTCGAATTGGTTAATTATCTTGCCTTTTAACTTATGTATCTGAAGTGGGAAGCGAGTGGCGTAAGTGCTTATGCACCAGTGTCACGACACCAATGGCGATGGTTCGAATCCCTCTTCGGACCTACTTCTAGGTGTCGGATGTTTATCTGGGCCCCTCATCGCTGACCTCACTGCATATACAATACATACAGTGTCGTACGAATAGCCCAGATGAAGCAAGTAAAGTCGAGCTTGCGAAAATCGGCTGCAACTGACGCGTGCGAGAGAGTGTAAAGCCTGGAATGGACGATCCGTAAACGCGTCCGTATCTTTCTCTTCTCAAACGGATGCGTGCGAGAGAGAAGAGAGAAGAGAGACGAGGAAAAAACGAGGAGCAGAAAGAGCGAAAGTGTGAGAACCCGCACGCGTTCGCTTCCACGCGTATTTTCCATCCGTTCAGCTAGCAGATCTGTCTCTGTAGTGATCGTACATCGCACTTTCTGAAGTTGCAGTGATTAACCATGCGATTTTATGCTAGTTTCAGTTTTAAAACAAAAGGAATAATATAGAAGACGAGAATCTGATTGCCGCTGTGTAAAGAGCTGACTCCTATAACAAGGTAGCCAGGAACACAATTTGGCGTGATATTGTTCTGTGATATGGACTTGAAGATATGTAAAGTATGTGAAGTCTTTGCATGCTCGGCATAGTACACATCAACATTCAGAATCCAACGGGGAAAGACATAAAATCAACCAGAACACCTAAAAGTTTAACATTTTTCTTCCTAAGGCTTCATATTTTAACCACTTTTTTTGAAACGGGGCATACTTCGAAACCAATGAACCCTCAAGCTCAAACACCAAAGCAACAATAATCTCAGGCTCGATAAACATTTGTGAATATTACCAACAGTCCCAACTATGCGGTGTGCAGGTGATGATCACGTGAAAGTCACGGCTGAGCGCATGTTGTTTACTACCCTTGCGATGACGCAATCTCACTATCTCACCAATCCCACTGAACGCATGCGCTCCGTACGGATCGTCTTTTCCAGGCTTAAGACGTTGATGAGAGTGTGACTGGAAGTCGTCCACAAAAATCGTACCACAAGCAAAGATAAAGCAAAGGACAATATTCATGATCGGGTGCAAATGACCTTATAGGCCAGTGGTTCCC
>ATSW01013912.1:0-14207 GCA_000444245.1 Botryllus schlosseri | reverse complement strand
ACTCAGAGCTTCGTTGGAAGACTCCATCAGAAAGTCAGTCGACATTCTCCCGCCTTGCATTAGTATCGGTTTGGGGGCTAAAACTGTGTTTTCTTATCATTCACAGGAAGGACTTCGAACTGAACCAAGTTAATTCTCGACTCGAAGATGAATCCAACATGGTTTCGCAGCTTCAAAGAAAGATCAAAGAACTCCAGGTATCAAAATAAACTGTAGTACCTGATCAGGAGAGAAGGTCCACGTAGTTACGTATGCTATTCTGGTAAAGGTAGAAGTAGCTATCTACAAGTAAATAAAGAGAAGGCATTCTATCCCATAGTTTTGCCTAAAAACTGAAAACAGTTAAGTTCAAGTAATGTAGACGTAGCAACTTGGGTAAGTAGTGCGGGTACTGGTGCAAGTAAGTAGTGCAACCTACTTCAGTGTCGAAAAATAGTAAGTTGCTGTTGACCTCGGTTAAATCAACTAATCATAGGTAGGCGAGAGACAGTCAAAATATATTAATAATAATTTAGGTTTGCCCTCGCTTATGATATATTATCTCGTTTTTTTCGCAGGGTCGCATCGAAGATCTTGAGAGCGAGCTTGAACAAGAGAGAGGAGCCCGTAGCAAGATCGAGCGCGCTCGCGGCGAGTTGCAACGCGAACTGGAACAACTCAGCGAGCAACTCGAAGAAGCTGGCGGTGCCACTGTCGCTCAGGTTTCTACCACACGGCTCTCTTTTCCCTACCCTTGTCGGTAACCAACGGTGTCACATATAGATCGAATTGAACAAACGCCGCGAAGCTGACTACTTGAAACTCCGTCGCGAGTATGAGGAATCGGCGATGCAGAGCGAAGCGTCGCTGTCGACTTTGAAGAAGAAGCACGCCGACATGTTGAACGAAATGACTGATCAGGTAGAGGCCAAATGACTTGGAATATATTAAAATACGACCCTGACCAGTGACCTGCCGTGGTGCATTTTATCGAAATGATTCGTTTTGCGTTTGCAAGTGAGACGAAAGGGATGCTATCAGGAGCGAGAATTGTTTTCATTGGGCGTAAACCCTAAAGCATGGAAATTTGCTGCTTACATATCGACTATTTGGGGCTTATGTCGATGTTGGCTATCAATTTGTATGCATATTATAAGTCAGGATGTATGCACGCACGCGATTTTTTGAAGAAGATCATATAAAATGGATGTTATGAGCGTGAAAATTACCGTGAAACGATATCGACCGGTTATTAGCGTTTCGGAATAAAGAAGGCTATCTTCCTAACTACAGTTCTCATTGCCACGCGAATTCAAACGTGACCTTTTCCGTAGATCGAAAATCTGTCTCGTGTCAAGAGCAAGATCGACAAGGAAAGAGCTCAACTTCGCATTGAAGTTGACGACCTCTCCAGTCAGTTGGAAGAAGTTACCAAACTCAAGGTATGTCGAGCTCTATACGTAGTGAAATGTGAAAAGCAACTAAATCGTTTCAATGCAGAGCCGAGCTGAATCCAACTCCAGATCGTTGGAGGATATCGTCACCGATTCCAAAGTGCGCATCGAAGAGCACATCCGCACTATCAACGAATTCACGATTACGAAATCCAAGCTTGCCAACGAGAACATGGATTTGGCTCACCAACTCGAAGAAGCTGAAAATAAGGTGGCTTAGCCACTTTTGATTCTTCAACTTCGATATAATTAGTTCATATTCAATACAGGTCAACGGCCTGAGCCGCTTCAAATCGAACTTGACAAGCCAGTGCGAAGAGCTCAAGAGATTGGTTGAGGAAGAATCGAAGGTATAGTCCCGAATATCTAGCACTAATTCGAAAATAACTGATAAGGCGTGAAAGAAGCTACTTAATTTGGGTGACTGATCTGGTAAGCCTACAGACAAACTGTTCCGCGAATTTTAACAGAGCCGCCACGTGCTCTGATTAACGCGCCAAATGAAACGAGAGAATGACGCCTTCTACTAACAATATTTGAAAATGAGAGAAGCACACTTTTTTGTCGACGAACTTGCCGCTATAGCGAACAATACTGTAATTTACTATGTACTTTGCGAAGATATATAATATAATATCTCAATCCCAGAGGAAGCCGTCTTAGAAATCTTATACGAACTTACGCCGGTATCACCAAACATTCATTTCCAGTCCAAGCAATCCCTTTCCCACGCTCTCCAAGCCGCTCGTCACGACCTCGACCTGATGCGCGAGCAAGTTGAAGAAGAACAAGAAGGCAAAGCCGAGCTCCAACGCGCCCTGTCCAAGGCCAACGCCGAAGTGGCTAACTGGAGAACCAAGTACGAGACCGACGCGATCCAGCGCACGGAAGAACTGGAGGAGGCCAAGTAAGATAACAGAATAGCGAAGGACGTTATGGAAGGTGTACATTTAAAAATGTGATCTGTCAGGAAAAAACTGGCCATCCGTCTGCAAGAAGCCGAAGAGCAAACGGAAAATGCTCTTGCCAAGTGCGCAAGCCTTGAAAAGACGAAGATCCGTCTCACCAATGAAATGGAGGACTTGACCATCGATCTTGAGAGGGTGAGTTATCCGTATCAATTGCGTCAAATCGGAGTGGGTCAAAGTCAAGTTGTTAGGCTACTCATGTACCAGTAGAAGTAGCGTTTCGTTCTACTGAAGTGAAGTTAGAAGGAACGATTTACAAGACATGTCTTAACTATTTCAAGTGGAAGACGAAGATGAAGGTCTGCAAAGTTCCCAAATACTTACCCTCAAAAAATAGATTTGGCTGAGGGATCGCACACATTTATCAGTTAATCGGAGGTTTCTACTTACGAAATTACGAAATGCAAAGAGATACTTCGTTACTGACCACTTCTGTAAATCACTGGGAGGAATTAGTGGAGATCCTTACTATGCCAAAAATGTTCGTTCGATGATTGGAGGATGATTATTTCTGATCTTATATGTTACATGTAATTACTGAGGCGATCTCGTGACTTCATTTGTTCATTCACAGGCTAACGCCACTATCGTGATCTTGGACAAGAGACAGCGCGACTTCGACAAGGAGATCTCCTCCTGGAAGATGCGCGTTGAGGAGCTTCAAGCCGAACTGGACTCCTCCCAGCGCGAGTGCCGAAACTACTCCACCGAAATCTACAAGCTCAAGTCGTCCTGCGAGGAGATGTACGAGCAGATCGAAATCGTGAGGCGGGAAAACAAGACCCTTTCCGGTGCGTGAACTATGCTTTTACTATCGCATTGATGAAATGAGCGTATCGTAAGCCGAGGAAATCGATCACCGTATTGAATGCACAGTACAACCAGTCGCATATCTATAAGGCAAAATAAATAATAAATTGTTAAAATCCGCAGACTATGATTATGATTATAAAAGACTCCCTCACCTCCTTGCTCAAAAACCATGATATTAAAATATAGGGAATGAAAATAAAATATAAAATCTCAAAATTGAACATTATGACGTCATACATGTTTATTACGTCAAAATAAATAGTTGGTAGCAAAAAACTTCCTTCCCCAAATTTTCATTGCGGACCCCCTCCATCTGTGGCTTTCCCCCCCAAATTTGCAACCATTACGATATCCATGGTATTTACATCGAAATGAATTCGTGACGCCACGCCATTGGTAAGAAAACTTCGTCCGAAGACACTCTTGGAGGTACAGAACTTCAATATGCAATTGATTAATATATTAATATTGAAATATACCCGAACCGTGGCTTCTGCCCCCAATTTTCCAACTGTTACGTCACATGTTCGTTACATCAAAATGAGTTCGTGGCGTCACTTCATTGCTAAGAAAACTTCGTCCGAAGGCACTCTTAGAGGTGCAGAACTTCAATATTCAATTAAGTAATATTGATTTTGAAATAAACGCGAACTTGGTTCGGTTTATTAGCAATTTTATCAGTTCAATACAGCACAAAAAATGCGATACAATGAAAAGTAGGAAGACATTGAAACGACTTGGAGTAGTCTTAGGAATCAGACACCCACTTGGTCCCTCAAACTTTCATCCTCGCCATACTTGTCCATGTGTGGATTTTTTCCGTCAAATTACTAACTCTAAAATTCTGTTCAGATGAAATCGGCGATTTGACCGACCAGTTGGGCGCCGGTGGACGCACACTCCACGAGTCCGAGAAAGCCAGAAAGAAGGCCGAGCTGGAATGCGATGAGCTACGAACCGCTTTGGAGGAAGCTGAAGGCGCTCTCGAAATCGAAGAGGTCGGTCGCCATGTCCTGATAACGACGGGTATAGGATCTCGTTAACGCCCATTTTCCGACGCAGGGCAAAGTGCTGCGTTTGCAATTGGAACTCACTCAGGTGAAGGCGGACATCGACCGCAGACTGCAAGAGAAGGATGAAGAATTCGACAGCACACGGTGCGTGATTTAGTCTTATTTAATAATATCCCGATGTTTGTTTTACACAGAGGAAGTCAGTAACGAAGTAAATAAGCTTTTTTGGAGTGCTCAGATATCTGTTGCCTACTCGCACTACTTACTCACGTGTTTCTATTTTTAGACTACTTTCAGTTCTACTCAACGTGTTTTTGCGCAAAACTAGTTACTTTCTACACTTTTAGTGGGTGCAGTAGTTGCAATCACCGAGTTGCAGAGTCCTTATCTCCATCCTTTAATAGCCAGAGGTGGTCAAAGTATTGGCCATTGGTACTCCAGCAGACATCGATGTAACGATGTGAATTTCTGCTCCAAGTATGTAAAAAATCGAGTATTCTAGGCGTAACAGTTTTGTCAAGAACTGAAAACCGTGGATTAGAAGTCATCAGAAATGGCAACCGCTTTAGGAAGAAGTACAGGCATGTCAGCCCGCTTGAATACTTTTAATATGTGGAAATACTCTTTTAGTGACCACCTCTTGTAATAGAATCATGCGTAAGGAAAATCGATGCAACATAGAACATTTGAAGCGTGAAATTCCTAATGTACCTCAACGTAACAGGAAAAATCACGCCCGCGCCATCGAATCCATGCAAGCCAGCTTGGACGCCGAGATCAAGGCCCGCACCGACGCGATGCGCGCCAAGAAGAAGTACGAGGCGCAAGTCAACGACTTGGAAATGCAACTCGATCAATCCAACCGCAATCTCGCCGAACAGCTCAAACTCGTCCGCAAACTGCAAGCCGTCATCAAGGCACGGATATATAACAAGTAATTCCCAGCTTGCATTCTAACCTAAATCTTTATCCCGCGCAGGAAATGCAAGATCAGATGGATGAGGATCAACGCATCCACGAAGAGCTTCGCGAGCAATACTCTCACCAAGAGAGAAAGTTGAACATACTCATCTCCGAATTGGAGGAAGTGCGATCGTCCCTTGAATCTAACGAGCGTGCACGTAAGTTTGCCTTTCACCTACAGATTTTATATCGTCACGTCCGACAAGAATCGTGATATTACAGATTTAAGATCTGTTTTTCGCACCAGTTAGCAATGAGAAAGCATTGGTTTATGTCATTACTATGTCGTTAATTATCTTGATAATCAATTTCGTCCTGTACGGTTTTTTAACGATTTCTATTTGTGTGCTGAACATCGTAGGAATTAGTAAGCTATTTTTCTGATTTAGTGGAATTAACCATCAGTATCACTAAGTATACGAGTATTCCGAATTCTTTACTCAATTACGAGTAGATTTAGCTATTTTAAAGACGTTTCGACATCAATAACTTAGTAAGTACCTCAAGTAAACCAAAGCGACTTGAGTTATCTGAATTGTAGTACTCCACCTCTGGTATTTTGAATATATTTTCCGTAAATCGCCATCCATCTATAAATTACGATGCGTGTGTACTGCGTAGCATGCACAGTTGAACAGTTGAATGATTCTATAATATTGCAGAATTAAGACGTCACAACATTCTTCACTTACAATAACTGCTTCGAAAATACTAAGAAACTCATATCGTTAAGCGGTGGTATGATATTGACGATTTGACTATCCATGCAGGCAAGATCGCCGAGCACGAACTGCTCGAGATCACCGAACGCGTCAACATGGTGTCTGCGCAGAACTCTGCTCTTTCGAGCGCCAAGAGGAAGCTCGAGACCGAGAACGAGCAGATTCGCGGAGAACTGGAGGAATCTTTGGCAGAGGGAAGAAACGCAGACGAACGCGCCAAAAAAGCCGTTGGAGATGTAATTTGCGTTCCGTACATTCGTATGAGTATAAGCAGAGGCTGTAAAAGTAGGAAGCATATCGAAGCAGCGAGTCCTATGGGAAGGCAAATGTGCTTCAAGTAGAAGTAGAAAATGAATGGTCTTAAAGCCCACAGTTTAGTAGTTTTAAATACTAGATTGGTTCGAAGCTTCTCATTCGAAGCTGCAAGACGATCTTCGCGTCTAAAATGACTATAATGACTTTAGAAATAGATAGAATCTTCGAAATAGATTCAGTTACCGTGATCTATATATAGCTACGCAAATACGGCCTCTAAAATCAAATAGCCAGTATGCGAAAAGAGGCAAATTTATGTATATTATATTGTCCTATCTATTGTAAGTGACCCAAGCAGTGCAAACTCACAACTGTCTATTTTCTTTCCGAAGGCCGCGCGCATGGCTGAAGAATTGCGACAAGAGCAACAGCATGTTATTTCTGTTGAAAGAATCAAGAAGAACCTTGAGGTCCAGGTCCACGAGATATCGGTGAGTTTGAGTCGAATCATAGTCTCGTGATGGCTATTTTCATATTCGTTACGCTGCTATTGTAATATCCATATTGTGCAATGTGAATATATGCTTTTTGCCATGCGTCGTCTTATTTGAACTGATGCATATTTCACACAGCACGCACCACTCCAGACCACTATTCCATTTTTAAATAAATATCATGCAATTAGTTTTACCGAGATACCCAACAGAGAATGATGTTATTTGATCAAACGCAATAATTTTGGTACTTGGCCGTATGACGAATAAGAAATAGTAACTCCTTCTTTCTGGTGGCGCTGGTAAAGAGGTATAGCGGTCTCGAAATTTGTACCAGCCGCATGTTAGTTTTAACGGGATATTTGTTCATAAGGTGTCTTGTAGATGAATTTGAAATTCATAATATATTAAACAATTTAATTAAGATAGTGTATTTATCGGTCAACTGTTCTGCATTAACAACAATATTCATGTCGTCATTTGTTCCACTGCACAGTGTACAGTACTTTATAAAACTACTTATCAATTTCGTATACCATCGCTCTACCATCGTGTTGTTAATTAGATCAAACTGGACGAAGCTGAGGCGAACGCACTGAAAGGCGGCCGTAAAGCTCTCGCGGCTTTGCAAATGCGCGTCAAAGACTTGGAAGGCGAACTGGACGGAGAACAAAGACGCCACGGCGAAACCACTAAGAACATGCGCAAGATGGACCGTCGTCTCAAAGAATTGGCGTTCCAGGTAAAGTCATTGAACCGGAAATGTGTCGTCATAATTACATTTTTTCACGCTTAAATTTTCTCGGTTAGGCCGACGAAGACCAGAAGAACCAGGCTCGCATGCAGGAACTCGTTGAAAAACTGCAGGCTAAACTGAAGCAGTACAAGAAGATGACCGAAGAAGCGGTATGTGCAATGTATCTAATATTTCACCAGACATCAGATTTCACACGTACTCCCATTCACAAGAATTTACCTTTGAGACAAATCCGTCCCTGCCTTTTCGTGATGCTCTCAAGTATTATTGGAATCCTTCCAAGAAAATTACGGAGGCAGTTGTGATGAAAGTAATTACTCATGCTACACACGTAGAAGAGATAGACCTACATTATAAAATCCCAGCCAAGTGCCAGGAAACCTAATCATTTCAATCACAGACCAAATTTACTTCAAAAACGTTCAGCGCATGGTTTAATCAATGCTTGAGCAAGCAGCTGTTGGAATTAATTTAGAATGCTGCAGCACTTTAGCATCAAAGTTGCTCGTTATACACTGGATCAGTGCTTTTCAACCTGTGTGACGGTTCGCACTGGTGCGAATGAAAAAAATTGCAGTGCGAATGACGAAGGTGGTGCGAATAGTGCGAATGAAAATCCAGATCAAGTGCGAATGACGGAGGTGGTGCGAATGGTGCGAATGAAAATCCGGATCAAGGGCGAATGAAAATCATGAATAGGNTAGTTGTTTACTTTTCTGACGTGGAATAATTCAAATAAACCTAATGGGAAATTTAGGATCCGTGTAACATATTTGTAGTTGCGACNCAATTGTAAAAGCTTAATACGACGCACCACTAATCGTAGCTCTCACAATTCCCGCACTACAATTATTACGTAACCAAAAGCCTGGTTTGGAAGCTGTTGCAGTTGCAGAGTAAAGATCTCTACAATCTCTNTAGTGGCAGACATACAATATATAAGCCCATCTGTGCCTGCGACAGGCTGGAAATATGACGTCAAATTGACTTTCCGCTTTCTTTCGCTAAACAATCATCAGATTTTCGTAATAGCTGTTCGATAGCCCGAGGCACGAGGATGGTAGTAAATACCATCATTAAAGACTCACATTTGCAAGTTACTGTAACGCAGATTTTTACCCCACCAAGGTAAATTTTGGGTCGACACAGTGCCAGAGCTATCTGGTAATATGTATGTAATAATTATGGAATTTATTGCAAAAAATCTTGCGATCGTTTTTACATATCCAAGATCACTGTATTGGGTACCGTAGCCAATAAGCAAGACACGCATTAAATATGGCTTCATCATAAGAATTCATGATACGATTTGTCTGACACTGTTTTTTCTGGAAACATGGTCGAAAACCGTTAAGATGAACTAGTGTAGGGGTGTGCAACGAGCAAGTTCAGGCCTATGAGACTCATTCATTTCGATGCCAACCCCTTCTGCGTTGGGGAACACGAAGACGTAACGTTTTGGCGAACAAACCGCTGGTAAAATGCGGTGCCAAAAATATAAGCGGCGAAAAAACCTTGGTCTAAAAATTACCGATGCTGGATGGTCAAACTTTCGAGATGGATTGGATATGCTCCGTCGTCGGCACGGAATAAACAGTACGGTTCTTGTAATCTGAGTAGCAGTAGACAGTAGTACAACTGCGATACGCAGATGAATTCAATTCGTCAGACATGTTCTGTGGAGCTGTGTTGGGTAGAATTGTGGTGTGCGGGTTCTGTATGTCATACATGCCCGTAAAATCGTAGCATACAACTGTAATAACAAAAATAAATTCCTTTCATGGGTGAGGCTCGGCTCGCGAGATGTCACAAAAACTCAGATTTTTGTGGTAGTCTAAAAGCTGCTTTATCGTTATTAAACTGTCATTCTTTAGTTCTTTTATTCTTTAGTTAGATTGACCTAAAGAGTAAAGCACACAGTATCGTGAGTTATTTGCTCTTCTCGTAAACTCGCGAGACAAAAGTTGGAGCAACGTATCATCAGGTAGCGAGCTCTAATGCGCCTACTCTCCTTGATCGTTTTGCACTTTATGTTCCAAAGACATAAGGCAGAAGCCTCAACACAAACATGTGGGTTTTTCATCCTATGGACAAACTAGAGCCTCGCGGGACCTTTGTGTCAGCTCTCAAAACGATTTCTGCCAGCAAGTATTTTTCACTCGCGAAAATACGCTGTATTTTGGATCGAAGTGCAGAACAGATTTTAAGACCTATTGCCATCCAAGCACTAGCAGACGTTCTTGTACAAATTCCCAACAACATTGTTTTGCCGAGAAGGGTTTTAGTGAAAAAATCTAAAGTAAACGAGCGAAAAGAGTTGCCTTTTGAATGAGACACTTGATAGCTTAAGCTACATAGCACATCTGCACATCTGAACAAAATATTGTTAAGTAGGCCTATCTTCATCTTCTCTTTGTATAACACTTTTCGATTAGTTGGTGCGAATGAAATTTATTTTGCAAAAAAAGTGCGAACGGAGCTCAAAAAGGTTGAAAAGCACTGCACTGGATGATTATGATTAGTGTAGAAAGGGTAATGGTGCTGCGATATTTCACTATCGTAACTGAAAAGGCGCAGCTCATTTCAGCGACTATGTCAATTTTTTAGTCTTCTAAACTTCCTACTCGACAAGGGTCTAAATAAGAGAGAGAGCCTTCTTTAGTAATAAAAAAAAAACGTAGACGTAGGTATACTTTCAACACATCACCTCTGTGAGTACTATCAACTGATACAATGATACATCCATTTTATGTATTTCCATTTCACTTACGGGATTGTATATCTGCACACTTACAGGAAGAACAAGCCAACATGAATCTGGCCAAATACCGCAAGGCGACTCACGATTTGGAAGAAGCCGAAGAACGTGCGGATATCAGTGAATCTGCGTTGAGTAAAGTTCGTTCAAAATCCAGATTCGTGGTAAGTCTAGTTATCATTAAAAAATTCGTAGAGTATGCGTAGGCCTACTGTAGATTTTATAAACTAATACATTCAAGAAAATGAAGAGAAAATTACAGCAACGGGATTCAACGCAGTTTTCGAAGACGCGAAATGCATCGTTGAATTTAGTCCACTGTTTCATTACAGAGCGGAGCTACAAGCGGCTCAGGCGGATCAGGCGGTTCCTATTCCTATACCGTTTCGAGAAAAGTCGTAACGTCGTCATCGCAACATCAATCATAAACGATGTTCCTTCCTTATTTCGCCTGGATATCTCATTTCACTTGCCTGTGCACACATTATTTATCAATGGACTTGAACATCGCACCCACATCTCCTTATCTATCTCGTTACTTTGCGCTCTCTTGCGTCAGCTCCTCTTTCCTTTTCTCCGCCCTTTCATAATCCTCTTCTCTCTCTTCTCTTTCCTATTTCTCTCGCTGAACTCACTTCTTACTGTCATGCTATCCCCCTCAATCGATGCCTCTGTCTCTATCTTCTATCCTTACTTCTAACTTCCTCTTCCAAATATTCTCTATCGTCCAATGCGATGCCATATTACAGTATTCATGCCTCCACGTTTAGTCGTTAATCATGCGAACTTGAAAAGTGTCTTTGGACACGCTATACACTATATAGTGCACTAGAGTCTTGTGATGTTCGATTGTAATTGCAAGAAAGGTATTATAGAATTCACCTGCGTGTTTGTCTGGAGTCTTGACCATTCGGTTAGGTTGTCTTACCGCTATGAGTTGAATCTACATAATTTGTCTATACGAGCGTTGTGACAGCTTCGACCTCGTCATACGAGCTCGTCAATGATTACAAGTTATAATATACCCTACGTGATACAATTATTCAGATATGCAGATATAGGTTGTTTGTGTAGGTGTGGGCAAATGCATCAGTGACCAACGACCATACGTTGACCATATGCGATCAATGCAACTGTGAAGAGTTAGTCAGGGACATTACCAGAGGTGGTCAATAACGAAGTACTTCTACTTTTTGAAGTACTTGAAGTAGATTTTTCCTACTCGCACTACTTATTAAGTAGTTATGATTTTAGATTACTTCTACTTCTACTTGACAGTTTTCAGTTTCTTAGGCAAAAAGAGGCATGGAATACCTACTTACTTACTTGTAAACCGCCACTTCTACTTCTACTTGAGTATAATTTCCGGCGTTACTTCTACTTGAGTAGCGACGGTCACTACTTTGACCACCTCTGGACATTACCTTCTCGAACTTAATGACTCTTATCCAATAGGTTTGATGAGGCTGTGGTACAATTTTACCTACTCCAGACCCCCTCAGGCTACACGTTTTTACCACTAGGGGTGACCGGGGACAGATGTAACAATCCACCTCATCCGCGTCAACGGTGTCTTACAAAAAGTCTAGAGGTTGGCCGTGCTATAAGTAGGCAGTTACGGAAAATAAGAAGAATATCGNCCTGGTGNAAATGACCATAGTAGTCAACAAACACCATGAATAGCCTACCCCAAAACAAACAACAAACCTCATTGCTATAGTAGGGTGAGAGAAATCGCCATGATATTGTGAGTGCGCATGCGGTAGTTACCTAGTTATATCTCCTAACATACNTGAAGTTACGTTGAGCTATACGACGTGAANCCCNGGGATAATTTTTAAAAAAAACTATATTTTGGACACCTGAGTAAATATTTTCTGGTCTGGGATAATTTGTTTAGAAAGAACAATCTACCTCAAGTGGTTACAACGTAATATATGTAGCTGGANCAATGTTANCATAGTCTACCGTTATGCTAGGAAAACTAGGACTTGCATCGCCGGGAAGATACCATACTGAGACACTCATCATTGTCGAGCGTGTCAGGGGCAATTGCAACATGTTGGTATAACCATTTACCCGCAGCAGATGAATCTTACAACAGCCAAAAGCTCAATACCAGAACAGATTACTACCTTTTGCCATACCAATTCTAACATGATCAATGATCATCTGTCGGNACGGNCATACAGAAGTGGTGATGTGAATCTTATGGTTCGGTTATTTCAGTGATTCCATNACCCTTTCTCATGNTGATCGACTTTCTGTGTGTCGACCTTCAATGGGTCTGCTGAGAACTTGCCCACAACTGAATCCTCATCCCCTGACTTTGAGCATGGCCCACTTACATTTTGTCATTTGGTGTGGACAATTATTTTAATTTTGTACAGAATAGAANAATACCATTAGCTNTGATGCCACACAATGTTGTGTCCTAGGTTTGCTACACTATNGTCGGCCCATACAACCAAGANATTTTAGCCAGNTGGATTTCGCACCTTCNNAGGTGACCGAATCGGCGAATGCCCNACCCAATATNCACGCTGAACAACAGCACCTTGGTAGAAGAGGCCGAATATGTGTANGGAGATGATGGAATTAATGCGTTTCTTGTACACTATCTCATGAAGGAGGCGCGAAGGGGGGTNTTCAGATGCCCAAAATGCGATGTGGCGAACCTGGAAGCNTTCAAACTTCTCTTTCTTTAGTATAATGCAATAATACAATTTGTGCTCCCATTTTCGTTGTTCATTTCGTTTGTATTTAGTTATGAATAATACTACAGTTTTTAGTTGTAAATAACACTACCGTTATATTNGTCCCGCCTTGGNGGATACAATTGTCCATGGNTATGGGGCNATTGTAANATTTGAGTGGCGATTTTCGCGACCCAAAATTTCCATGATTGATNGTTGATTGAGTTCCATTTTACTTTTTATATCAACTATATCGAGTTGATNGCTTATTCATTTAAAACTTTGGAAATTAAATTTCCATGAGAAAAACACGTAATGTTAGTATAGTTAGATAAAACAAAAAGTGTTACAATTGCCCCCGGNCCCCCTACTTATTAGCAAGATATCTGTTCTGTTTAGTGAGACAGCTTATGACGCCTGAAACGCGCGAAGCTTAAAATATTTTTAAACATGATTTAATCGGNCAATATGATAGGGAATGTATAATTGTATATATATTGCTAGCAATTTTTTTATCCTCTCTATGCTCACGTAATCAGATTTACCGGTAGGGNTGAGTGAGGTGTCTTAGAAAATGTACGGCCNGTAAATATCTAATTAAACATATTCTGGTGGACTTGTTATGGTANAATGACTTCGTTAGAATTNAAATTCTATAGTCACATGATGTTACTTCGCCCAAACGTACTAAACTAAAAGATATGCACNNGATTTCAAATTTGNGCCTACTTATCTTCACTGGCAAATAAATTTTCTNTGTGGGGTGGCATATGTCTTGTGGGGTTCAGATTGCCAGGACAGGAACATTCGNCGCCAGNCATTTAGGCGAATAGGGACAATTACACATCGAAGTTNAGCGCTTACGGTGTATATATATATCATTGATTACGGCCAAGTTTTTGTCGCTGTCGATCGTTCTGGCACACATCATAGTCGCATGTTACACGGCCTAAAACTTTATATGTTTCGGTGCGTCGTGGCGTGGTAATGACCGACGCCGAAATGCCCTTTTCTGTAAATAATGCGTATTTTTTCTTGAGGGAAGGGTACCCGACAATCAAGTATTCGGCATGATTAAATCACGCGCAGCGATTTTAGCGAAAGTTGCATATTAAAAAAAACTATAATTTCTGTTCATTCGCAAAACAATTTTGGTCCCCTTCGAGCTTGGGCCCCCCTCGGGGGATTTGGGGTGAGGCAGTTACGGTCCTGGACATGTGACATCTCCACCGTGTGTGAAACTCTCATGTAGACATGAATCTTCAGGTATTCACGGCTGTTATGTGTAGTACGATGCCAAATTACTTTGATAGGTATAGACATATAATGGTTACT
>ATSW01013911.1:0-11486 GCA_000444245.1 Botryllus schlosseri | reverse complement strand
TAGGTAACCTAACAATTTTATCAAGTAGCCAGTACGATTTGAGAAAAAAAGTCATTTTTGAAGAGCCCTAGTGTACACTAGTGCTAATCACTATCTTTGAATACTTAAAACTCGGAAAAGATGATCAAATTAATCTATCGTCGACATTCGAGTAGAAGTAACGATTTCTAATAGTTTTTAATATGGTTTTGGGAAGAAAAGAAATCTGTTCAGCAAAAGTGGAAGACCTTTACAAATTCGCATCTAACTAACTAAAACACTACGAACTACATTCAACTCCGAAGCAACTTATTAATTTTTATTTTATCGGAATCGGAAGTTTCCACATAAACATCAGTGCAAGTTTGAGAAAGGAGGAGTTATACCCCCGTAAGGTTATCGTAGACACCGAGTAGAACTATATTACTCAAAATAACCAGTAGTTTGTACAAGTGTCGATGTTGCGAAAATCCTAATTCGCGCCGTTTCTGTTTTCAGCCGCCGTGCGATCTTCCAACATCGCGATAATCGTCGGAATCGTTTTGGCCGTCCTCATCCCGGTCACGGTGTGCTTGATATTCTTCTTCGTCGTGAAAAAACGACGGGAAACCGGCGCGGACGAGGAAGCGGGTAAAGGCTTGGGATTCGCCACTTGCTGCGAGGGGTCGAAGGTCAAATCGAAGGAACTCAAAGAAGAGTGAGTGTCTCGTTTGGTTGAAATCATTCGGGTTTGGTGTCTGGTTTTTGACCGTTTGGGTAGCGGTAAAATTTGCTGCTGCACCTTTTTTGATATCACTCGTATTATGGTTATATTGAAGTTTCTGTGAGACGAAGTCCTTCTTTGATTACTATTACGCTAACGTGATTTTGATTATTCTTTTGAAAGACATGCGACTTTTGCTGTTTGCTAGCCTCTGTCGTATTGCCGAATGTCACTAAACTGTGCTGACAGAATTTCACGAATTGTGTTTTAAAATTTTTCTTAGCTTTTACATATCACTGGTTTGATACAATGCTTGCGGCATTGCGACGTACGCCAGGTCCAGAGTAGACCATGAACTCTATGGCGACTGACTCTGAAGGCCTAACGGCCCCTCGTCGTCTCCCAGTCCATNCCGCAATTTGTTTTGTATACTTCTTGATTTATTGATGTGACGAATAAAAGACTATCTATCTACCTATAATACGTCGCGATGCGAAATTTGTACATCGATTTTTCATTTCTCTAATTAATTCACAAGCGTCCAACCTCTTGCTTTTTGNAATTGAGATATAAAACTGTGNTTTATTTCGTCGACCGGCANGAAAGTCGGCACTGACAGGTGGTNTACATNNNCATGCACTAGATTTTTGAGCTAAAAATCCTAATCGTACTTGATTAGTAGCGCCATCCAGCGACCGGGAATTTGATAATCCAACCCACCCGTTGACGCGTAGGTCATATTTATGTTACTCATCCGTTTCTCGTGTGTAGAGATGACGGAGCGAACGGTGCCCACGTGAAGGAAGTCAGTGAAGACGGGTCGGTAGAGGAGAAAAAGAAATTAACTGAAAACGAAGAAAAAGCGGCTGAAAACGAAGCTCCGAAAGGTAAAGAATATTCCCTTTTAAATCAATGTTTACGAAGATGTCTGGCGGGTGGTGTCGTGTGTAGATAACCGTATTTCTTCATGTGTTCGAGAATGAACACTTCAATAGTATATTCATACTCGAATAAACCCGGCTATTTTCGGCTGACGACTACAGAATTGCAAAGAACATCCTCTGCTTGTTGCTGACGATTATCCCTGACGAGTGTCAGCCGAAAATATTCAGGTTAATTTCAATGTGAAGATACCATTCAATTGTATATTGACGTTCTGTACCTCCAAGAAGCTCTTCACTATGAACACTCCAAACGCGCGGTTGGTAAATAGCTGTATTTACCGGATTTCCATCATAGTGTGGGGTACAACTCAGGCCATCGGTCATTTCTGGTACTAAATATTCCTTTCACCCCCATTAGAAGCGGTGAAAGTTAACGAGACCTTTTCTTATGAATACATCCCCAGGGTGCAGTGGGTTCTGTTTATGTGTACAAGCCCAAGTGGTGCATTTAAATAGGATTCATCCACTCCGCCACCAGGATATATCACCATAAGAATTGATGTTTCACTCGTTTCCACCCATTTGAAGGGATGTGGAAGCCGGATTCTGCTCCTGAAATTGCCGTTAACCTGACTTACGCCCTAGGCCAGGCTGGAAATCGACGGAATACACCTATTTACATTATAGGATGATACGTTTCGTATTTACTCAACGCATTTGCCTTTCAACCAGGCGAGGAGGAAAATCAAGAGATAGACGAGGCGGGCCAGGACGGGGAGGAAAACACGGAAAAACCGAAGAAGACGAAATTCAAGGTGCCTCACCCCACACGGTGCTGCGGCAGGAAGAAAACGATTACGAAGGAGTGCGACATGAAGTGAGGGTTTTCGGAATGTTCCCGCGTTCGAATTCGCGCCGGTATGACGTCACGCCCACGTAATAAAACGCGTGAAATACCCGCTGGGGACATTGCGAATCTGATCCTGTCGCGATAATGGTCGGCTCTTACCAAACGTTTTCAAAGTGGTCATTTTTTGTACTTGGGTAGAGCTGACGTAAATTTCTGCTCTAGTACTATTCGGATTAGCGAGTTCAAAGTAAGTAAAATGTAACTGTTCTAGGCCTGGTTTTGCCTAAAAAATGAAAAACTGTCAAGTAGAACATCTCTAAACAGTGATATGTTTGGGCTATTGGCAATTAAATTGAGTTTGCCCGCAGTAGAATATTTCATCTCAGATGACCGTTATGTTTATGCGGATCCCGTAATTTCAGCAGTTATGGAGCGAAACTGCCTCGTGATATC
Organism: Botryllus schlosseri; assembly: GCA_000444245.1. Taxonomy (NCBI): domain Eukaryota; kingdom Metazoa; phylum Chordata; class Ascidiacea; order Stolidobranchia; family Styelidae; genus Botryllus; species Botryllus schlosseri. The sequence continues at coordinate 8,617 of ATSW01013911.1, read as the reverse complement.
TCTCATTGTAAAGAATACAAATTAGGTTATCAACCATTCTGCAAATTTGGAGGTCTCGCGGACCCCCTAAAAATGTTTCGTGGTCCCCGGTTGAGGGTATCCGGTCAATACCGAGAATGCTGTCACCGAGAAGGACAATACCGAGAATATACATTACCGAGAATGGACATTACCGAGAATGCAATATATGCAATGCAGGCATCTTATGTATATGAAGAGGTCGTGTGTGTGCATCACGGCGTTGCCACATTCGGTATCGATTCTCAGGTATAAATTTCTTGACAGCGTCCGTTACAATAAGCTTGATTCTTCGCATTAGCCGTTCTCGGTAATGTCCGTTCTCGGTAATGTCCGTTCTCGGTATTGTCCATTCTCGGTGATGTCCATTCTCGGTATTGTCCATTCTCGGTAATGTCCATTCTCGGTATTGTCCTTCTCGGTATTAGCATTCTCGGTATTGACCGGACACCAAACCGGCGGAGTGTAGTCGCCGTCTAGCGTCTACATTTCTCGCACCGGTGACGGAACAAGAAGCGGTGACGTTGTAATTTATCCACCGAAACTCTATGGTTGTAATGACGGAATGTAGAAATAACCGACACGGTCATATGACTGATGTCGAGGGGCACCGATAGAAGCGAATGCGTCATGGATTAGCCTATTTCAGACAGGACACACGCAACTTCCAAGTTCTAACCAGCACTATATTCAAAGGCGCAATAATAAAGCGATGTGTTGTTAGGCTTGTTTTGTTATGCGTTTTTTTCGAATTGCAACATTCCTTTTTTCCCTCGTGGACTGATTAATAATAATTATAATAATTATTAGTGGGATTCCAAAATTGAAACCAACATATCAACTGTTACCAAGTGTTTTTTTAGGATGAATTTAACTTTGTTTTTCGTGTGAATAGCATGCCTTGTATATAAAACACAAAGTGTTCGGATGATGATATGTAATTTCCTACTGTAGTTACAGTTCGGGCTTCAGGCTTGTTTCATAACTGGGACAGTTCGGGCCCCTGATAACTTTACCCGCTTCCGTTACCGTGGTGGTGGCTTTTCACAACCCAAATCGCAACAACGAAATCAGCCTATAGGCTTCCGAAGGCGTCACCTTTTTCGTGGATTTCGGTTGAGTTTATACTCGACATCTCAATCCTTGAGTTCAGCCATCATGCTGATCCAGCATCTGCTCATGCAGCCCTTGAGTTAAACCCAAAACTGTCCACGTAGGAGATGAGCTAGTTGAAAGTCATCACCACTAGCACACTATGTTACTGAACACCTCTGTTTACTGTAGCGATGAGGAGGACTGCGAAAGCGTCGACAAAAAGACGGAAGACGAAGAAAAAGACTCGGGAAAAGGAGACACCTTGGGCAAGGTTAATGAAGAGGCTGCTAAGTGAAGAAATAAAAACTCGCGGACAACACTATAGACAAGGTCATCACCAATTCGAAATCTTCTCCCGGCGACAAATTCATGGAAATTACCTGCTCGATATACCTTCATTTAGTCCGAGGCCTTGCGTGGACCACTGTAGCGCGTTGTCCGAACACGATTTTAGCAGCAGACGAAGCTGTTTACTGTGATATGCGGTATCACTGCCCGCCTCAATTTCTACGACGGCCACTATATTGAACATGGCTTCTTTGTCACTTTTTTATGCGATACGTTGTGCGCTGAATAGCAGCGCGAAGTCATATAAGAGATCAGCTTGCTCTTTCAGTATAGTGATTTTTTATAGTTGTGCCCGACGCTGACAGGTTAGGTATGATCTATCCTGGTGTAACGTTATGTAATAGTCTAAGCTGGATATAAATTTTGTACACATTGCCCCGGACTTGCAGTCGTAGTTTATACTTCCGTATGTGAGCTGTGCGGCGTGCGCGCGTCACCGGCGTTTGCCTCTGAATTAACGCGACTTTCATTTTATCGCGATGCGTGATTTACGTGTGTTGTTACAGCTAACCATTGGACTGTGAATTGGTTTGGAATAGAATTGTCTTAGTCAGAAATACTTGAATTAGTATGCATTTTAGGACAGCGTGTTTGTGACAGATATCGCATCCGCGCAGCGGCAATGCAAAGCTCTGTTATCGTTTAATCTCATTTACGAGTCACAGGAACGATTTACTTCTGATAGACTGTCACGGTAAGGTCGTGGGTTCAATCTGAATTTAGTTTGGATTACATACATTAGCTATTTTGCCCTTATCAACTTTGTAACCCGTGTCTCGCGTCGCTAATCTCCAAGCGATTATGTCCATGTGATGGACATAATGTGATTGATGGAAATTGGGAGGGCTAGGCAAATTCGAGTATCTGACTGATTCGATTTCAAGTCGAATATTGAGCTTCGAGTCGATTATTCGAGTACCATTGATCACGTCATAACAGTGCCCGTCGGTACGAATCTTCAACAGTACAAATATGTCCCTATTTGTGGCCGCAAGGAATATAATGCCAGTTAGGCATCAAAACTAAATTTTTACTTCCTGGAAATGAGTGAACGTAATCATCTCATTAAGATTTGTGGCCGTGCTTCGGGCTGATCACAGGAATGCCGTTTCTGTGAAAATTCGGTTCCACACCAATACCGAGAGAACCATTACGGAGAATGGACATTACCGAGAACGGCCGATGCCAAGAATCTAACTTACTGGGACGGACGTCGTGGCAACGCCGTGATGCACTTTGCACATATGCATAACACACCTTCATTGCATTATCGGTAATGTCCATTCTCGGTGGTGTCCATGCTTAGTAATGGCATTCTCGCTATTGACCGGACACCGAACATTCACCGTCTGATTATAAATATTCTGGATGCTATTATACGATCAGTCGAGGTTTCAAGGCTCCCACTACCGGAAGTATCGAAACTGTATTTCAATTTGACGAAAAAGAGCGTATAAATTCGTTACTCGATACAGAATAACGACTCGACATCTCGAATCAATATCATTGATACTCAACTCGGATTTGTGTGGCCCAGCCCTGTACAAGCACATTGGTNGCCGACAATGTAACGTCGGCATGCGTGGATCACCACGATCGTNCCTGATGTTNGAAGCGTAGATGCTGAAAGTATAATGAACAATTNGTACAAAGAATTGAGTGCATGCGTTATCGTTCAGTTCACTTTCTGCCNGTGAGTTTATATGTATTTCTACCGCACGCAGTAGATAGCAGTAAATACTGCGACGACTATCTCNGTGCGCNCNATGCGGAATTATAACAAAATTAGCAATGTCGGTCAACACGGTTGGCCATAGGCTCACCATGACCCGGATTTCACGAACTTGGTGGATAGGTGTCTACGGAAGCCTGCACCGTGGTATTGTTTTCGTTATTCGTTGATTTTTGAGCAAATGGTGGTCTGGTTCTTCGACAGTTGTTATCAGTGTAAATATGTCTTGAGGAATTGTCGGTGTAATACAAGTTTTTGGTAGCAGTCGCTCTTTCTTAGGCTCTCGTCTATATTGTAAGTGCCGCAGCGGGACAGTATCGTCACAGCCTGGCTTTGAATTTGTAACTTAGCNGGCCTAGGTGCCTCAGGATGTGTACAGTACACCCTTTTCTAGTTGGTTTACCAGCCATATCTACGGCTGTTATTCGCCACTTATGAATTGATGATTTGGAGCAGGGAGGTGCGACCAGCAGAGGCTTAAATTTTCGATATGGGACCACCAGCGACATGGGTTTCTAACTAAGTTTCAGTTAGAGATGGGCTAAAGCAGGAGTGGCCAACCTTTTCGGCCAAAGGGCCACATGATGTTTAGCGAACCATTGCGCGGGACACTTGAATGTTGATGTCCTTTTGTTCGTCGTCCGATAGGNGCGAACCGGATTAGGTAACGGTAAGAATATGACTTATATTACTATCCATTAAAAGCGATAACAANTATAAGTCANCCAAACTCTGCGTGTGTACACTGTACACGTACAGTAACGGCCCTACCGCGCGAAGCGCGAAATTATTTGAAAGTTAATGAACTAATTCGGTCAATATTAATTTTGGTTGCATATATTGTCGGTTCCCGACTGTATATACCACTGGGCTCATTTCGCCAGGACATTATTAATCGGCGCTAGGGCATATCAATATCGTAGATATCAGTGAACGTGCGTTTATCACTTTGCAAAGGTTTCGGTCTTTCTGCGAGTGCAGACGCGAAGTCGCATGTTGGACGACACGTTCTCTCATAACTGAGAATAGTTGGACTCAATTCCGTAAATTAGGCGTAATTTTAATTTTCAGGAGGAGGCACTATGCAGCACCAAGATACTAAAACAAGAAATCGAGTTACAATTAATCGCGCATGTGCTAAAAAAATATCAACTCAAATAAATCTACAACGAAATATTCTACTTTGTGGTCATATACGAAAATCTAAGAAAATGTAAATGGCCCCTGGCTACGCCAATACCCCGGAACTGATATTTTAGTCATCAAAATCNCAAAGTTCGNGGTCAGGCTAATCAAATTTTCGGTTGGTCTTGCATGTTCAGAATAAATTACCCGGGTAATTNATTNTTTTGATATTATAACCATTTCGAGAATTGCCTCACGGGCCACTCAAAACCTTCTCGCGGGCCACGGGTTGGCCGCCCCTGGACTAAAGGAAGGGACGAAAACGCTACAATCANCAACGAAGGATATTCTGACGAAATTTAAACAAGAACCTGAATTATTTTTCACTCTCTGGGCGATTTAGGTACATGTAGGCTATTACTATTTCCGTCGTACACATCGATATCGCCATTACAGACAATTATCAATCCTTAACGAGACGACTAGTCTTGCAACGGTTAGCGGTGACTTCGGCTCGTTAAAATCTGCACTTAGCGACCCCCAAACCATATAGGCTCTGAAACTGCGGTCTACGTACCCTTTAGGGGTCCGTGAAAGAGCAATATGCGTCATCCAGAAACTGCAAAACCACATTATACTTTGAGAATGATGTGAGTGGAACTGTGACTTCATTGTCTTTTCATTAGGCATAGTATAGCCTAAATATAGTTGACCTTGATGTGGTGTGACCTGCCAGACATGGGTTTCACAAAACTTGAAGGGGTCCGCGATCAAAAAGTTCAATGCCCCTNACCCGCGCATCCATACACANCGAGTTCCGTATATCACTATATTCAGGCTCATNTATAGCAAACAGATCATTTTGGAATCTTAATACAATATTCATCCATCGCTTTCATAACAGTAGCTTTACATTTCTAATGCCGAATTCACTCGTAGCCTTCACTCGTAGCCCTTGCAACGTGTCCCGCGGTGTCACCGTGCTATTTAAATTTGGCTATCTTCTCATAAAGTTTGCACAACGCACAACCCTGATCTAGAGGTGATGCTTGCAATTGCTACGNGCGGGCTGCTGATGTAGCCATAGAAATCGAGTGTATGCGACAGATGTATCAGGGATGCCACTGGGATATTTCGGAAAAACCCAGATGTGGACGGTAAATTTTCCCAGGTTCTATATTTTAGTCAAATTTATATGCGATAGCGGAGAAACCGTGAACTGAAAGTCAGTAAATTCAATCATGCATTAAGTTTTAGCCCTTGATACTGTAATGCCCACAGTTCATTCACTCAATTTGGCTCGGTTAACACTGCAAATCCTACAAAAATATGTTGTTTTATACTTGACGCATTGCTATGAAACAATAGGTGCGCGGCGTCAATACTAAAAAAATGCCACTCCCCATATCTGCGGTTGATTTTCGGGCATTTCCTGTGACCTGAGCAGATTGAAAGTAGCCTTCGACTGATTTATCCTTGGACAATCACAATTATCTGGGATAATGGTACAGGCACGTTTAGTCCAAAAATAAACTGCCAGATCGTTAATTTTTTAGGATACGGTATATTCGAATGTACTGATAACCAATTCCCCCTCCGAGTATTTTGCCCAGCTGTCAAAACTATCNGTCTCTCTCTATGAGTGTCGCTGTTGGATGTAAATATACTCATAAAAATATGATATATCNGTCATCTGATCAACACCTGGGCTGCCCATATGAAATGTGCATACTTTACAGTCGCAATACGACGAAATTATTGGAGTGATAATAGCATTTGAGTCTGAAATCATTTTTTGTTATCATTTTAAATTTTAAAACGAACAGCTGTAANAAGTTGAGCATGACTTTCTACGACCTGATGAGTAGTCAGTTTTCAATGAAGTTCCCTCGCATCACGCAAAGATCTCAATAATTTTAGAAGTGAATTTAAGTCATGAATTAAGACTCTGCCGCTATAGAATGATAGCGGAATCTATCGACAATTGCAAACAGAAGTACGTGCATTTGACGACATTATGATCTTGCTTATCTAATGATTAATTTCTTAGCGTGAAATTGACCTCACGAATATGATGTCGAAAAAAAAACAGATTTTAAGCACAAAAACCCAGANATCCAGGTGATGTTCGAAAAACCCAGATCTGGGTGGAAAACCCCAGGAGTGNTATGTNTGCACTGTATACGCGTATTTGAAATCCAAACCAGTGAGTCGATATTGACCACTCACCGTGAAAACCTTTACTCAGTAATCATAATCACAGAAGCCTAGTTTACGGGAAATCCCCACTTAGCAAGAAACACTACTACAGACAAACCCCGTAGGTAGGCCGAACTGGATGCTGATTTTATTATTTTCGCTGACTCTACGCTTCATCTCACGAGCAGTTACTACCTCACCATAACTGTACCAGGCCTGCAATTCCAGCCAACCACTGAAATTGGACCATTTTGGCTGCAAATGTTGAACATCACTGATATATGTCGCATTTAAAACATATAGGCTACCGACGATATAGCAGAAGGCCGTGTCACGCTCTCACTGTAAATACACACTGCAACTGCAAAACTATTGGGAGCGGTGNATTTACCTAACACTCGCTCGATTTTGACAAATTTGTAGATTGAGCAAGCATCGAATTACCTCACTTCGATTGTGACCTCATATTAGTGACCTACATGGCAGAACAACACAACATGTTTTTGTTTTCAGTCACCTAAAAACTAATCTTGAATTTCCGGTTCCGCAGCTACTACATCAACCCGCTGTATGTTTTGATTATATATTTATCATTCAAGGGTCATCGAATTTATCGCCGTCCTTTCATGTATTAATTGCATATATACACGTCGTGAAGCCTCGCACGTTCGCAATTTTGTATACAATAGTCGTAGTCGTCTACATAATTGCTGGGGAATATTCCAGTCATAATATGGCGTTTCAGCGCTATACATTTTCTGACTCGTTGATGTTGTTTAACTCTAACCCCACGTGATCCGAGTAAGAGGTGTGAACCGTGCTACGAGTCGGTAAATACGGAATCATAATAAAGAACACCGGCCTGGTGCAAAATGACCAATGTCGTCGAAACACCATGAATATCATAAACAACAACAACTCTCACCCGGAATGTGTAAAACACATAGGATTCTGAATTATATTTCGGTGCACATCAGTTCTAGCACTCGAATAATGCCAATAGTTCACTTTGACACCTTAAGACACAACTGCGGTCATATTTTGAAGAGCTTCAATATACAATTCAGTAATATATTCATATCGAGATAAACCCGAATGGTTTCGGCATGACACTCATTGGAAACTAATAGAGCAGAGAATTGCCAGTAATTAGAGATTCCTCTCTTATTTCATGGGAAAGGTAGAATCCTATTCCATCGCATGGTCATCATGGTCAGCGAATCCAATACTCATATTTTGATGGCTATACACCCACAAATTACAACAACAAACCTACTTAAATTCCCGTAAGCTTTCCTATTACTCAGGCCAGATATCCATGAGGTATATCTGAATGTATGCCAAAAATGAAGAGAATGTCCGTTCCGCCCCACGGTCGTCGTATCGTCACCGAATCCAAAGCCACGCCCATTTGACCACAGGTGAACCGCATCGGTGTCGAGACGTATTACAATGCCACACAAAATCATTATTTGATATAAAATGACCTGTCGTTAACCTATACCAGGATATGCAGCTACAGGAGCTGGCTGATAATTTTTGTCTGGGAATCTGCGAACAGTATCGTCACCCCTTTTGGCGAATGTCTAAAATGACTTGTGACCACTATAAAACCAGTATAAAACGTTGTATCAAATAAGAAATTGTAAAAATTCAAAAGATATCTTAATATTAGTAAAACCACAGCTATCATGGTGGTGTTTATAACTAATATGGTCTTTTATCATCTACTATGCAGCACGCGGCGTTTTGCATTGGAATTATAAGCTTACAAGCCTCAAATTAAATGAAAAGTAATGTGAGATAATTCGGGTCTCGGAAAAACCTTTAAAAATTCTTGACGCCATTTTAAAGCTCCGAAAGTGTCCAATACCTTTATTCGTCTTTCAACAAAACTGGGTGATACTTTACAATGTTTACATGATTTATAAAGTATACCAATGATGCGAGGACTCAGCATGCGTTCACCATGAGTGTTGACTAGTATTAGAGATTTGAGTCAGGATTCCAGGCGAGAGCTTGACTGATAGACTTGAACGAGTCATTTCAAAACTTTCCCGTCTTTTCATAAAACCGCAATTTTGTAATGGTTCGAAGGAC
>ATSW01013909.1:0-17183 GCA_000444245.1 Botryllus schlosseri | reverse complement strand
GTCTCAGATACCGGTGACCTCGTATTTGGTGCTACGATTGTTGACATACAATGTTCTTTCCAATTCTCTACTAGTTGCTGAAGATTACCCCTGACGAGTGTCAGCTGAAAATATTCAGATTCATTTCAATGTGAATTTACTTTTCATTAAGACAAACAAGGTTCCGAATCACGGATCGTCTAATTTTAACGATAAAAGATTCGAACAATATAATCTGTACGTTACGGCCTTTTATCAGAACTTATCGGACAAGGCGACGGCCCACGCGTGGACTCTGCCGTGAAAAATTCAGAAGACGGGGCTGCCGAGTCTAACCCGGACACAGTGAGCGACGTGTCGGAGATTAGCGGAGTCGAGAACGTGCCGGTTGAAGAGGATGCTCCGAAAATGCCGAGAAGCCACAGCAACAGCATCGTAAGAGCGCTGGTCGCAAACGACGATAAAGGTGAAGACTATCACAAATACGATTAGAATCTGTGACCTCAACTGTTTTATGGCCGTGGTTGATTTTCCGTCTTGTTAATGTACGGTGGCTCACCTCGTAACATTTTCTGCACATGGTGCACCAAAGTAGTATACAATGCCGACGGCCGATTCAAAACTTGAATTTGGGAAGCTGGTGACTGAAATAGGGGGCTACTTCTTCCGCCTGGTCTGGTTGGATGTCAACACAAATCAGGGTTGTAATGACTCGATTGCATGAATCGAACCAAGTCATATGACTCGACACTAGGACGGCCAACACAGACATTTCATTGTAACTTCGAAGAATAGTAAAGTGACCACATATTTAGTATTTCGTCTATTAGTCCTGATACTTAAAATATAGGGCCAGAAACTGAGACTGAGGAAAATTACTGCATTATGAATGCGAGCCATTCAATATCGGTCGAGCAGAGTTGAAAAACAGCTGAACCGGAATGAACTGGAAAATGATAAGTGAACATAATGACTTAGACTTGGACTCGAGTCAAAACACCATGACTCGGACTCGACCCTCAACTAGCTGACTTGAACTCGGACTTGACTCGGTGGTGAATTGAAAATGACTCGACTTGACTCGAGCCAAAACTATAAAAGGGAGATCGACTTGTGACTCGAAACCTTGTGACTTGCTTAAAACCCTGACACTAATCTTGTAAATGAGGAAGGTATAAAAACCCTGACTCAATACCATGGAATTTAGGAAAGTGATGACTAAAATAGATGGCCATCACTTTTGCTTGTTCTAGTTGGAAGTCAGCACAAATCTTGTAAATAAGGAGGGTATAAAAGCCCCGCCTTTACACCATGCAGGCTCTGTGGTCATCGATCATTGTTTAAAAGTGACTGCTCTAATTAATGGTTAATTAATGGTCTGACTTTGGTGGCGCGCGTTGTTAACAGCATGTATCATAATAACGAGTGTCCTAACATAGACAGTCATAACAGTGAGGCATTCAAAGTAGACTGTCGTATTAGCAGGTCGTTCGAAATAATTCAATCTAAACCTAACCTTACACCTATCTCCGACACATACTAAAGTGAGCCTTAATGGAACTCTAACCTCGGCCCTAATGCAATATAACCTGAACTTATCCCTGATCCTAACCCGAAGCTAAAACAAACTCGCTAAATCACCGGGATGCTGTGGCTGTAGCCACCATCTCGCTGTTTCGTGTATTCTTTGCGTCGGTCGTGTCGATGAGCCATCCCATATTTTCAAATATCGCAGATGAAAACGGAGGCGGAGACGCAACCTCGAAAAGGTCTCAAAACGCGCGCCGTGAGTCCAAGAAATCTCTCGTAAAGCTGGTGATCGAACGCAAGGACATCACGCACTTGGCTCTTGACCCGTTATCGCCCACGGCGCACCCCGAAGTCAACGTGCAGAAACTCGTTCCTGCCAACGGTAAGTGGATGTGGTACAGTTCGAGTTGATGATTGATACAACGCAAGAATGTGTCTTTTACGTCTGCTGAATGAAAGTGTGATTCAATATCGTCACATCTGAAGGCTGTATCGTTCTATCTGTATTATATAACAATTCTGAATTATCCCAAGTTCTCTGTTCGAATCCGAGCCCAGATAGAAAACGTCATCGATCTGTGTCCTGTACTAATTTCAAATACTTGTTTCTGAATCCAAATCCTTTTCATTTCTGGTATACGTTTCAGGCTTTGATTATTTCGGAAAGTGACCAATACTCTTCGGCCGAATAGGGCTCTGTTTGATATCTTTTCAATGATAACATTACATATTTTTGACTTTCTATTTTTATATCTATTCGAATTTATCCTCCAATCCAAAGTCATTGATCTAAATGCAGTTGCAGCCAACTATTTATATCTAATAAAATCTAAGTACAATATTTAGCTACTGTTAGCTTGTGGAATCTAGTCGAAAACTGCGTTATACCGGTATTTTCAGAAGGAATGCTCAATTTTGCGTATGCGTTTGTCAAACGCCTAAAGGAGCAGTGAAACCAGTCAAATTTCTGTCGTATCGCCCATGACAAAATAGACGAAACTATGAGAGCTGTGAAAGACTGTTCGAAGGCCTATTTGAACCGCTTGCAACGTATCGTAATTCGAGCTTGCAATTGAAAATCATCCCCGTGTCCTAATGGGTTTCAGAATTGTAAAATCTCATTTCTCGTTCCATTCAGAAGTCAAAAAGAAAGAGCCAACTCTTAAAGACGAATCCGTTTCATACAAGGTCGGCAGCGGGATTTCCGTGGAAAAATGCATCTCTCTCGACGATATGTCTCCCTACAAGGTTGGATCGATTGCTTTCGTCTTTCAAGCAGATTCGCGGCCCTTGCTTTGTACCCCACGCCGATATATTGTGCCTAATAGATTTTGATCACGGAATATTTGTAATTTGTTAATCTACTCGTACCACTGTCTTACGGGTAGTTCTGAAACTCATTTTTCTGTGTGTCTCGTTCCAAAAAATTTCCATCACATATTTTCCAACCATATCTTTATAAATAGAGTATGAGTCGCGAATGCTGAGTTAATACTTGTGTGTGAATTGCTCAATTGTAATGCTTTGGCGACCGTCAATTTGTGCCTGTAAATTGACTGGAAGTGTTTGATTTAGGGGCATATTATTGTATGAATGGGCCGATGTAGACCTGTTTTAACGTTTTCCTGTTGCTTTAATATCAGGAGTCTCATTGTAACTTACAGGAGGAACGAAAATTAAATCAACCAGACAGTCTGACTAGCACACCTTCGAATTCCGCCAAGAAGCGACCCGGGTATTTGACAAGGTATTGAACGGATTCAGAATGATTGTAATTGAAACTGAATGAATTGAATACTGGATGATTTGGCCTTGCAATGTTTAAATCAGAATTTTCAATTATATATCAATTCCTTTTGATTACCGACTGCGTATGCCCTTGGTGATTTGTAAATTATGATGGCGGGTATCCTGCAATTTACTAACCATATACCGTTATCTCAGTGTTAGTTATTAGCCATTGATTCGGACAATATTACTTCGATAAGTCGGTGTCATATGCCATATGATGAAAGTTATATTCAATTCCGCACTGTACAAAATTTCTACTAACCACAAAAGGTAACTGCCCTAAATTCTAAAGTGACGAACCAATTTCAAACAATTTGGAAATCATTTTGAAATCATCTTGTATACTAAACATAGGACTAGATTCATGGCATTCGTAATGCATCATACCATAGCGTTGTAGCGTATAACACTGCCTGACAAGTGTCGTATTTTGGATCATACAAATCTGCAAAAGCAAAAAAATTGCTCGATCCATTTACATGTCTTAGATTTGTAATTGCAAATTTTCCGTCACATCAATCTCAGGTCGTTTTCTTTCGCGCCTGGCTCCACGCTATCCGAAAGCGTCATCAGCTCGGGGTCGAAGCTGAACAGCTTGTTGAAGGCGACCACGTTCGGCGTCGCGAGCAAAGCGAAAAAGCTCGCCACCAATCTCGCGAAAGACTTCAACGAAACGGTCCAGACCAACCTCTCCTACTATACTCCTGAAAAGGTTTGTTATTAGATTGTAAAACAGGGGTGGTTAGTAACGAAGCAATAGTGTATTTTGCAGTACTCAAGCCAGGCTGTAACCGGGTCACCAGGTTCCGAGTCACACGTCAATCTTGCTATTATAGTTTTGACTTGATTCGAGTCATTTTAAATTCACCACTGAGTCAAGTCCGGGTCAGTGAATACAGGGTCGAGTCCGAGTCGCAGTGTTGTGACTCGAGTTCAAGTCGTTATGTTCACTGTTCAGTTTTGAGTTCAATCCGGTTCAACCCACTTCTTTTAACTCTGCTCGAGTGATATAGAATGGCTCGCACTCATAATATACTAATTTTACTCAGTTTTTGTCCCTATTTTCCAAGTATGAGGACTGCTAAACGAAATACCAATAATGTGGTGACTTTACTACCGTATTCTTCGAAGTTACAATGAAACGTATGTCTTGGCCGTTCCTGAGTCGAGTCATGACTCATTCATAACAACCCTGCTCGAGAGGCGATATTTTTGACCTCTTTCATTAGTACTTAAACAGGATTTTCAAGTAAAACTAGAAAATTGTTTTGGGAAAAGTTAGCATCACTTCGCTTTGCGTCAGAAATAGTCATTGAAATGGCGTGAAATAAGACGATAAAGGAACATATATTCAAAGACTGCACCTCTTTGTAGTGTCAAGAGTCATTGTGTCGTAATCATGATCCTGCGATTTCGAAAGTCGCCGATATGATGATATGCTGATGCTATGCTACCCTTCAAGCAAATGTACATTTTGAAACTGCTTATTCGAGTACATTACTGACTTTTCATGTCCTTCCATTCAAGTGGTGTTGACTTGTCTTGGAAATTGCTGCTTCCACTTGTAATTGAGCAGAAATACAGTTGTTACTTCTGCTGCTACTTGCGTGGCAGTACTGGCCACTTGGTGGAACTTGACAAGCATTTGTTATCCAATTTTAATTGGATTACAGCCCGTTCCATTTACCCGACGTTTTAGGCAACTCCTTCACGCCTATTTTCAGTTCAAAGGCTCGCTGGGTTCGCTTTCCGAAATCGGGCAAGACAACTCAAGGCCAAGACGCGACGATAACGATTACAGCGGCAGTCAATCCAGTCTGCAAAGTTACAACGAGAAAACAAGTTCAAGAAGTACAGGTGCACTATGTCGGAAGAATGCATTTCCCTTATTTTTAGTGATTACAGCCTACTTGATGACACAATTATTAACCGATGAATGAGAGATCAGACAAGGGCATGGGTATCGCTATTTTTGTTTCAAGTGAATTGAAGTATGACACTCGATACATTACTACATAACACAAACACAGTATAGGCTGTGGCAACGCGAGTAATGTGTACAATGTACACTGTACATGTATGAGTGAAATTTACTTTTAAATCAACCGATTTTAGGGACAAGAAGTGCCCCTACTTCTCAGAAGTTAAATTACGGTGAAAAATTGTGTCTTAATCAATATTACTGAATTAGCAAAAACTTGGAAATATATTAATTAAAGTTTAAAATAAAATGCAACCAAAATTCAAGTTCATTTTATATCAAATCAGAGTTCTTTGCTCGTTTCACATGATACAGCTCTCCTGTGGAATTTTAGAATCAAAATTAGATTATTGAGACGTTTCACGAATTTGATTAGAATTAGATTGAATGATTGCGACTTCTCACGATGAGCGTTGCTATGAAAATGTCTCTCGCATAATCGAATCTCTCTCTTTCCAGCGTCGTCGCGTATGAACCCGTCAAATTTCGGAACGCTGAACTCGGCGCGGCCGACTCTGGCCATGTCTTCGACTTCTCTCAACTCGAAAGCCGTCGTGGAGATGGAGGTGTCGATGAGCAGCTGTTCGAAATGCACGCGATGCAAATGTCTCGTTTACGATGAAGAAATCATGGCCGGCTGGATGGCCGACGAGTCAAACCTCAATACGCAGTGAGATGTTTTGATGGCGAAAATAACGTTTGGCTTTGTATTCGTAGGTGTAGTGCGGTCTGGCTACCGTATAATTATGTCCATTTTAATCGAGCTGGTCAAAAACAGTACTTCTGAATTTTCGGAATGTTGGCATTGGTTTGTCTGCTCACTCGAGCCACCTCCCCGATAAACAGCTAACTGTATGACACCGCCACCCGATCAAATCCACTTTTGAAAGTTTCCATACTGGTATATCAATTTTTTACTTCTACTTTGGCATATTTGGCTTGTTTTAGAAATCGATACTGGCACTGAAAAGGTCCACATTTGAACCGAAGTCCGCCAGCTGAGTAGCTCTGCGATTTTGCGTATGTGGGTTTTCAGTGCAATAAACTAATGACAAATAATTGCCTCTGCGAGTGGTATCCTGCTTTGATATACATTTATACAAGGCTATGACACTAGCAACAACCTTGTACTTTCGAGACATATTTGCTTTTTAAGTATGGTGAGATACAGTTGAATACCATTATTCCAGATAAATCCCAGCAAATATTTTGGCCATTGGCAATTTTGGCATTGGTAACAGCATTNCCNTTTTTTGCAGCTGCCCCTTTTGCAATCGACTCTTTGTACCGCAATTGAACGTTCGTCTAATGGTAAGATNTTCTTNTTTCAAAAATANTTATCATTTTTATATTTATTNTATNTTNCCTTAGGACTGCAGGAATCGTACCGACGTGGTTTCAGAAGATNCGATTTCCCATCACGAGTTATCTGTACCCGACAGGAGNAGCGTTATTTCAAATAATCGTGATGTATGTCGTTTTTTTAAAGGACTATCATAATTTTTAGAACTTGTTTGAATGCCTCGCCATTATGACACCCTGGATGGGTCTTACTTAACGCTGTCGTCCGTACTTTCAGAGCTTTCAAGAACTGGACCCTGTCTCGGTGCCGTATCTGAGCCCGCTCGTTCTGCGTAAGGAGCTGGAGAGTCTGCTCGAAAACGAAGGAATGGCCATTCTTGGAGAGCCCGAATTTGTAGACAATCATCCGATCGTGTATTGGAATTTCGTAAGTTGGCAGTTTTGCCGTTGAAGGTTGCAATAGTTGTAAGCTCAGATTGATCAACTTTATGCCGTCCCTGGTCTCGTTCGCGTGTTATGTGTTATAACAAGTATGCCTGGGCTCGTAACATTTTAATGAATGTACATTTGACAAACGGTCGTTTAACAGTCGACATTGTAAGATTACCAAGCGAATAACTGAACCTGGGTATAAATAAAGTAGATTTGGTTACTGGGTTCGAAGGCCTAAAATATGGAAATCTTGTTATGGATGGAGATAATCTCTGTATATACAATGTGCGCTGTGCACTTCAAGTTGCTTTCTCTTAGGTCGTACGAATTTCATGGTATTTATTGTCTGTCATTTTCTTCTTAGAGACTGGGTATGCGAAAATATACCAGGCGCACCTGGACAGTGTGTGAACCTTTTTGACCTCGGGGGATCAGTAAAACTTGAAAACAAATATTGCGGACCGGTGAACCTTCAGATATCAAAATTAACCCTCAATTTAACTACGACTGTTCGACTATGAAAATGTGATTGATGCCAATAATTGGAGGCATTCAACCATCCGGCACTAATGGCGGCCCATGTCAACTTGGCTTGTTTGTTGTGCCCGTTCCAATGCTAGTACGCTATCGCCATCATTTGCAGGTTTGGTATTTCCGGCGGCTCGACCTGCAAAGCAATCTCTACAACCTCATCTTGGATTCCAAGCACGTGAACAACGCTGCGAGACCCGGCCGGGAGCAATCCAACAAATATACCGACAGGGTCTTGATAACCACCATGTGGGACAATGTCAGCATCCACGATACGAAGCTGAAGGCTCCGTTGTACTCGGCGTATTTGCAATGTGAGTGACGCTCTACTCTAGCTTACAATAGAATACTATATTCAACATTCATATTGAAATGAACGCGAATATTTGTGGCTGACACTCGTCAGGGTTAATCGTCAGCAATGTACCACATCACACATCTAATACAGTCCTATAAAATACTGGTGCATCAAAATGACCTGTGCATCATCATCATCAGTGTTATGAGAGCAAATCCATCAAAACCTGGGTTTCAAGCAAAAAAAAATATTATAATGGAAATATACTTCAAATCAGTGTAATATCTACTGTATGAGTGGGGTGTGTGTCATGACCTCCAGCAATCCCCCGAGACTGGCTGTGCGAAGCCTGGTTAAGAGCCACTGACCTGGAAATTTTAAATTTCAATATTTTCGTTTTTGTTGTCCCGAAACGGCATATCGTAGAGTTCAGTGTTTTGTAAACATGAAAATAGTTTTTCCTATGGTTTTCCTTCCCAATTTAATTATCACACTTTAGTAGCTGTGGCCTGTGGATATCCATTTCCACTATACTGTGATGTGCTGCGGAATTAAATGAACGTACTCGCGTTCTTTTTTATTAGTAGCCGCTATCCGGCTAAAACAAATCCATGACAATCGGACTCAAATTGCAGTGGCGAAAAGTACGCTTTCCTGCTCCACATTTTCTCTTCTGTATTTTAGGAACATGAGCTTTGTTAATTTCCAATTTAATTGTTCTGTCGAATAGGTGGCTAAATTGCAAAAAGTCCCTACCTTCAGAACATAACTCGAAGTGATGGCGTTATGCGGCTGCACATCGATAGCAACATAATGCCAGGAATCCGAGCTTTCTAGCGATATCTTAATTCTTAACGAGCCTTGTGGGGCTCTTGGCTTGATTATAATGACTCTTCTACAAATGGTGCCTATTCGCCAATTCCAGTTTTCAAATAATACTATAATCCCTATACCAACTATGCAGCATTAATGGTGTGTTTATGATCCTGGTGTGTGTGTGAGACAATATTTCGACACAACAACACTGTCTGAATGGCTTCCGATTCCATTTTTCCGCTACAATTCTGACATCGGAATGCGTTTTCAGCCCAATCGCGACCGTCTGCCGTCGAGTGCGATTATCCTGCGGAACTGTTTGATGCAATCCGAAACAGCGTCATGACTGACGACGTCAAGACTCCAATTCTGACGTTGCTGAACGAATACTCGAACAGCACGCGATTGCCGAGGCGGGGCGTGTATCGCGAAATCCTATTCTTCATCATTGTGGCGCTTGGGAAAGATTCAATCGATATCGGTGAGTATTGGCCCTTATTACTGTGATCTGTTATAAATTGTTACTAGTTTATTATTTATCGAATTAGCGTAAAATTCGTCTTCTGTGATGTTTCCGAGTTCTTGGCTGAAAGTAATCTGTCCTATCAACCTTGCCCACTTTTGTGCTTCATTTGCATTTAATGCCCATTCCTTGTTTTACTGCTGGGGCTTATTGC
The DNA here is from genome assembly GCA_000444245.1 of Botryllus schlosseri. Taxonomy (NCBI): domain Eukaryota; kingdom Metazoa; phylum Chordata; class Ascidiacea; order Stolidobranchia; family Styelidae; genus Botryllus; species Botryllus schlosseri. The sequence continues at coordinate 7,846 of ATSW01013909.1, read as the reverse complement.
CCCATCGTATTGAAATAATGTACATGATTACACCCTTCCGTTGTAAACGTGCTGCATATCACCAGTCAGTTTTAGGCAGGGATATCTGGAACTTCTCTAGTAATTCTAAATATCCTCAGTCGTAGGGGATTTCGTGTGGTTGGTGTCGGTGTGTTGACAATTTGTGAATGATTGAATCTCGTGTGTATATCCTATCTGGATTACAAGAAATTTAATAACGTATCATTTTCCCTGGAATCCCAAAAAATCAGCCTCAAATTTTGCATTGTGACAGAGTTTGGCTTTGAGACACAACGATGCTGTCTATCAAAACAAAACTGCAGCTCAGGAGCAAGAGCATGGGCAGAATAAAATTNATATTTTCGTAATNAGTNCAANAACAGCTTTCCACTGACACCCGTTTTATCAAATTTAGCGNTCGGCAAGCCAGTCAAAATGGCCGTAAAATTGCCATTGGTCAAATGGAAAGTATGATGGTAACCCAAATGCAGTGAGCTGTAATATCTCGCTGTGTTCACACAATAGGACACCATGGTACGTTGGTCGCGTAGATGCATATTGCAAGTTAGGAGGAAGCCATTTCCTATTGACTTCTNAAAATCTGTCATACCGTAGTCAATTCTGCTTTTTGAACTCCTTGAGTCCTTTTGACATCTTTTAATTTATACTTCCACTTGAATTAGACCTGGCAGAGCTTTTAAATCGCAATCGCTACTTGCAATTGAGTTGAAATTTATGANGTTACTCCACTGACTTCTTTGCTCTCTGACCATACAGAGGCGTATGATCAAGCCTACAAGAAAGCTTACGATGAACTCACAGTCAGCGAACTGGAGATGACCGCGAATTGCGATAAACCGCCGAGTCATCATGCCAGCGACTGCAGGACATTGTTCGGCGAACTGGACCTGCCCGGTATCCGATGAACGGCGGGCGATGTCCGTTGGAATTAACGTGCACTTAACTTGATTCGTCGTACGGTGCTTGATCTGATTTAGTATCCATTCTATTTTGACGGTAGCGTTTTGTTGGCTTATGTTCACCTTTGTCATTATGAACTTGACGATGCCTGTGGACGGTTTGTTGGTTTCTGGTGGTATACCTGCAGGTTGGGGGTCAGGGTGTTAATGNAGACTGAGCAGAAATTGTTTTTGAAGAGTCTCAACACTCTNAACTCCGTAACTTTTCAAGACAGTCGATACTGGATAATTTTTACTTTAACTAGCTGTGAAACTTATATGAATANGATCATAAATGCATACTTGATGTAAAGGACAGAAAATTGTTTCGTCAAGATTACGAAGTGAGGGATTATGGATAATAAGTGTATGCAACCCATTGCTGGAGTCGTATTTCATTTGTCTTCTCAAACTTTTTCANATNANNNNTCANTTTGTTNTATNTCACTCCTGAACAGTGACAAGCGATGAAGTTCATGGNCGTGAGGCACTGACCCCTTAGTAATGGATATACAAATAAATAAATTCAAAGGGTTAGCTTATTCAGTTANTGACTTGTTTTNTTTTAATCATCTTAGCACTATTCACACGCAGGAAGCTACTACCTACTAGTGTTGGGATGACTCGAGTCACCTTTTTCGTGCTTGACTTGACTCGAGTCACTTTGCTAAAATGACTTGACTTGACTCNGCGNATCAGAAATGTGGATTGACTCGTGACTCGAAGCAAAATTCACGGGTCAATTTCAAGTCATCAAGTAATCGGTGTCGATAAAAATCACTGTATCTTGCAAATGTACTGATCGTTCGCGAAGTGCTGGTCCGTGAGAGCGGCCAATCATACAATGATCGTGCGTTTTACTGGACATTCATTATTCTCTCACAAACAAATTGACCGCAAACGAAGTGGTCGAAGCTAACAGCTTACGTTGTCGTAAACTAGTATAGTAAGTGAAATAATTTAATAGCAAAATGTCTATCTCTGTTCGTAGCTTGACCAAACCTCTTGTTTTACTGAACTTGAATTCGAATATAGTTTATATATTCCTCAACCATTTGCGCAGGCTCGAATTGTATCATATCAATTTGTAGATGGGTAATGTATTGCATCTAATCAATTCGTTTCTCTTTTCTCTATTTTGGCTGGTAACTATATAAACTGAGGCTATGCAATTNCTTGAGTAGTTTAGCAGTTCTACGTATATGTAATCAGGGTTGTAATGACTCGAGTCATGACTCGACTCGGGTCACGTTTTTCAGATGACTCGAGTGATTTTCTCAAAATACGGAAATGACTCGACTCGAGTCAATTTGGGTATTGACTCGAGTCATTGCGCATGACTCGAACCAAGTGATATGACTCAAGACTCAGACGGCCAAGACCGACGTTTCATTGTAATTTCGAGGAATAGCAAAGTAATCACACTATTGGGATTTCGTCTATTGGCACTGGTACTTGAAAATGCGTCCAGAAACTGCTAAAAATGACGAAAATTAGTATATTATAAATGCGAATCATTCGATATTCCAAACAGAGTTATAAAAAGTGGATTTAACAAGCATTTAACTGGAAACTGGGCAGTCAACACAATGACTTGGACTCGACTCGAGTCATAATACCATGACTCGGACTCGACCCTCTGCTCGGTGACTTGGACTCGGTCTTGACCCGGTGGTGAGTTATAAATAACTCGAGTCAAAACTATAAAAATAAAATTGACTTGTGACTTGGTTACAAACCTGATGTGATCGATACATCGCCTTCTTGGGCGTATATTTAGCTCGATATTCATTCATCGGCTCTGAATCAATGACCACTCAATCAGTATTTCAGACAGCTAGCAAAATGCAATGACCTAATGACCCATGCCACATACTTCTAAAAGGCAACTTGACTTGAATTGTGACTCGACTTGACTCTGGTCAACTCCAAAAATCGAGTGACTTGACTTGATTCAAGTCATAATGTGCAATGACTAGAAGGCAGTGACTTGATCCCACCACTGTACCGTGTAAAATAAAGTTAGGAAAATATTTAAAAAAAATGTATACTATTGGACGTGAATGTTTGTGGACATTGCCTATACTATATTTCATGGTTGACTAATAAAATAATTCTCTCTCTCTCTCTATCTGCTACCTACTACGTAACTGCAACTGAAGGTAGGCTAGGTAGCCTAGAGATGGCAAATACAGAAGCAGCTACATTAGTAAAATATATCTATTAGCACTGCAATATCTGTTGGCTGTTGCGATTCAAAGATCCGTACTACACCGTCGGTTTGCGAACCCCCATTGTTTCAGNGCGCTNTGATTATCGGACTGCTAGCCAATAATCGAAATGATCTGTGCCTCACCTTCTTATAGTTTCGCTACACTATCATTGTACGTAACAGCGTCAAATTTTATGGCGATTTTGAGGGTTCTGGTGCTATGGCATTATCAATTTTTGAGACGGTAGCATTTTTGGTTAATACCAGTTATCCTATTTGAAATTCTGAACTGTTTATACCAGAGGTGGGGCGAGGCATGGCTGGTACTTCTACATGAGACATTGTTAAACTGTTGTATATATATTTGCTTTGCTGTTGGCGCTGAAATCCAACTTCTTCTGTCAACATATTTCTGGAAGCTCTATTTCGAGATGCCACCGAGCTTGAATTATTTTCCCTTAATCCCAATCCATGACGGCCTTTGTAGTAGGCACTGACGTCAACCTCTAGCATCCGTGGATGGACTGCGAAATCAGGTTCATGAAGCTTTTCATACTTGAAGTCTTTGAGTATGCAATCTCGTGTCACATTGAGGGTATTGGCATTGACCACTTTTATCAGATCTTCTTCATTGATTTCTGTTGAACAGACGTTTCAATATAATGAGCTGATATCAGCAATCATTCACCAGCTACCAACAGCAAGACTCAATCAAAGTGGTAAATTGCATCAGAAGATGTCTTCAAGATAGTAGAAACGTGTCTTAGAATTTCAATACAGGCCTACTTCCAAATGGGGTTAAATAAAGCTTATATTTACTTCGCAGCACATATATGTGCCTATGAAAAGTGATATATTTTTCACCTGATTGAGAAAAAGGTCNGGCTTTCTATTAGGCGAATTTCTCCATCCCATTATTGTAATTGCAAAGTCCGTGTATTGAATTGTCCCACAAGGAAATNCCNATGTTTTCTCATAACATTCATTCAAATTATATCCCTGAAACACGTTGGCCGACTCACCACAAACNACAATAAAGACGAGTTTGACTCAACTTCAGTAAACAAATATTAAGTGCTCAAAATCTTCTTGAAATGCTGGCCCCCAATCTCCACNGGTCTCTTTGACATGCCCATTCATCCTTTACGGATGACAATAACCGCTATTCCGCTAATCAAAGGTAGGCTACTGAATGACTTGTTTTTGAAATTAGGGTTTTGGAAACTTGTGACGGAGCAATTTTAAATACAGTCGTAACAATGGCAACAACAAGGTTTTTACTAAACGAATGGATATGGAAACAGGGACTCGTAGATCTGATTATTATGCCATATACNTTGCGTTATTTTGAATTTTGATTACGCATGGGGCCTATACAAGGTATNTGGGATACAGTACGCAATCATGTTACATGAATAAACACTTAAACAGCCTTNAAAGTAAACACATTTCTGGTTCAGTTTATACAGAAAATGGTTTTAGTTCCGCATTAACATCCACAAGTATTCTTTTCATGGATCCGATTGGTCCCGGTNTGTTTTTGCCTGATGTTCATTTTCTAATCAAGCGTATACAATAATACATAAACAGCCTGGCCGCGCAGCACTGATAAAATACATCTGAATTCGCTTCGGACTGGCCATTTCAAAAGGACGGGGTATTGCTACGCGCCTGAATGCATTGCTGCTGATTTGCCTATACATGTCCAGCAGCACTACGAAATACATTGCTTATTTCTAAATCGATCTATTCGATAGCCAGTCAGTTACAGACCTAACCGACTTCTGGGTATGCCGCAGAACCCAAAAAAATCAGTAGGTATGCGCGACATACCAGCATATTGCATACATGAATTCAGCGCCTATGAGCGGCTGTTCAAAAAAAAAAAAACTTTTCTTCAGATTTGCAATAAAATTGTTAGGTTGGTGAAAATAACGCTGCACACCACCTTTGGCTCAATTCCAACCAGTAGAAGCGAGATTCTTGCGGTAGAAAGTTTTGAATTTATTCTCGAAAAATTGGCTCGATCCAGCCACTAGAAACGAAGTTATTGCGGTAGAAAAATCTGGATTTGAATAAAATAGTATTTACGGTGGCTAATGCTTAATCATTTATTATAAACTCACAGAATTACAAGTTTCAAGTTTCACTCATTCAATACACTATCCAAAAAATGAAGTGTATCCACGAGTACAGGACATTGTAAGGAAATGGCGGTACTGTTCGGTCTCAGAGTGAAATAATCAAACCCATTGTCTCATCTGCTTCGGAACTATTGCCTTTAGAACGAAACACAGTGTTTGTCAGAATCACACAAGGAGAAATTACAATATTACAAGACGGGAAAATACGTGTTGTCCCAGGAAGACGAACACGTACAAACGATTGTAGAAAAAAACCTAAAAAAATTTGACGTAATATGGGCTCGATATTGGTTCTGCAAAGCATTTCCTAACATCAGGCCTGGCTCACGATACAAAATGTAAATAGAGTTTTTGTCGCAATATCTACTTTTAGCCAAGTATATGCAATTGAAAGTAGGCCTATAGGTCTATTGGACAGAACTGTGTAATGAGGGACGGAATATCGTAGAACCTTAGCTGAAGTGTTTAACTTATTTAATTAGAAAAGTGGCCCTTTACCAATATCTTGAGTTGGTGACCGCAGGATTGGAACATACGTTGTCGCAGACTAGTGGCGATCTATTTATGACAGTGTTGTTATTTGTTTATGGTATTCATGGTGTTTGTCGACTGCTATTGTCATTTAAATCAGGCTAATTCGCTAACAATTGTATCGTACAAAAATTCAAGTGGATTGTGTACTGCATCATATCAATAGGTTTCAGCTTTCCAAGGTTTCATATTTTATCATTCACCTGACTCACAGTCATAGGCGCCGACTTTTATTTTTTTACGAGGTGGCGAAGTCTTGTGACGTCATAATTGTTCGGTGTCGATGACGTCATCGTCGCACTAAAACGTACTTTCCTACATGCCGCTGGTGTACGTGCAAAGTCACTGATGATTGATTGATTGATCAGCGTTAACCATTTGCGTTTTATGTTACGTTTTAATATCGACTCTGCACTCATTATTATCAAACCATGCAGTCAAGTTATTAAGTGGAATCTTAAAACGGTACGATCATTCGTCCGACGATGTATACGATGCATTCCATCAGGCGGAATGCATCGAACAAAAATCAGAATGGACGTCATTGAGAATTTGAAGTTGCATCAATAATATCAACGTGCAATGCGTCGTGTGAGTAACGAAATACACCACGCACTGGGCTGGCAAGTTCGCAAGTAACACACGACAACTCTCGAATATGAGATTTCAAACCGACAATAATGATGATTACAAACGTGAAATCGCGCAGCTAATCGTGCTAATCGTGTGGTTTCTGACTTCGCATTGAGAAGCTCGCATCGCGGCAATTGTTTGCAGATTAAAACAGGGATTTTGGCGGCATTGGTGCATTTCCCGATTTACGTTCGCTAAGCATTTTTGGAGTACATCCAGGCGCGAAGCCAGGGTTTTCGGGGGTCGAAAGCCCCTCCTTTGGAAGCACGAATTCCCTGCTTAAACGCGAAACCCCGCCCTTTTCAATTAAGCGCTCTGACGGTAATACCCGGTTGCAATTCAGTCGTATTATCAGTTTATCACAGTTACGCGCGGCCAATTAACGAAAGGAGTGTCGACAATAAGTGAGATTCGTCCGTACGCATTGCACTGTACAATGTAACGCGACACGATCTCCCGCTGAGATAATTGCGAAATTAGGTCATTCATTGCCCCGCGCTCGGCAATTGTTGGTAGCCTGATTTATTGCGTCACCTACAAGCCTAATTCCCCTGGCTTAAGTAATCGCATCTGCAATAGGCCCGGTGTGCGCGGTATCATCATTGGCTTACAAAATCGCATCTGCATTGGCTTGGTGCCGACGTGATCATTAGTGGCCTACACAATCGCATCTGCGATAGACCTAGTACGAAAGATATCGCTAGCCCAACTACCGCGTCTCGGGCCTACCAAGCCTTGGCTCCTACTTTCCGATGGCGATAGCTTGGATAAAATGCCGTTAAGTGTATGCTGATTAGCGATTGTGGAAGTGTGACTTCGCGAAACTGAATGATATCGAATGTCCGCAAACATGTGCGTACTGCGTACATGCGTAATCGATTTCCGCTAATACTTGAACATAACCATCAGAAGCTGTGACAAGGCTTGAGTTATAAAACAGGAAAGGTTTGAACCACCCGAAATCGGCGTCATTGTAACACATATTCCAAATGTACATTTTGACTTGCGCAAATCGTCGCCAACGCTACATAAGACGTAGGACGCATTGATAAGCGCGCGTATTTAATTGTTCACGACAGATCAGGGAGTCGCTTCCAACACTTCCGGACTCGTCGACAAGGTTATCATACGAGAATGCCGTATAATCATCAATACAATGACAATATAATACAATGATCATATCGTGCACACCAGGCAGAAGCCGCCAATGCAGATGCGATTGCGCAGACAAGCGATGATATAGTTTGAACTGGGCCTATTGCAGATGCGATTGTTCAAGCCAGCGGAATCAGGCTTGTTCGAGATGCGATAAATCAGGTTGGCGACGATTGCCACGCACACTGCAATGACTGACCTCATTTCGCGAC
>ATSW01013908.1:0-18482 GCA_000444245.1 Botryllus schlosseri | reverse complement strand
GTACTTGAGGCGCCCCAAGTTTTCAATCAAGTGGTATTATCTGTTGCATCATAATGCGAAAATGCGTTATTGGCACGGTCAACCTACAGCATCCTCACAAAGTTCAATGAAATAGGCATGGCCGAAAAAATACAAAATAATCTATAATGTGATGTAAAACTGGCATTGTGTTGTTTGTGCTCGCATAAAAAATATGTATTTGAACTACACACGTCATTCATACTGTTGTCACGTAATAATGAGTGATACTCGGATATTCGACGCAATTCAAGATCGAATCACCCAGGCGCTTGATTTTTCTCAAGCCTAGTGCTAAATAAACAAAACGTATCCTTACCTGCAAAAACCATGAAACAGGCGCTCCATTGCTGGTAGGAAAGAGACTTGCCCATCAATAAAACGGAGCAGAAAGCAGCAGCGGGAATCTTCAATTGGTAAAGAACCTGGAAGTGGATATGACTGAAGCAGTCCTTGTAAAGAAAAGCAAGTTTGACTCTTACCTGCTGAACAGGCACGTCTAAATTGCTGAGAGCTATGAAATTCATATTATTTTGCAAAGCGTACACGACGGAAGGCACCGCCATTTTTAACGTGCTCATTGGTTGATCGTATGCTTCCAACTTGATGGTGTGTAACGCAGATGAGATACCTCTACTCTCCCAAATAAGGATGGCAAACGCAAACATGAACTTCAAGGATTCCTGAAAAAACAAACAAAATTTTGTAAAAAATTACATTTGTTTTCTGGAATAATATGATCAAAATTTTGCTGATTAGTGAACGGACAACTGTAAACATAAAATATACTCAAGCAGAATTGAATTGAGAGTAAAAACCTGTAATTACTCAACTCTGGTTGCAAAACACTAGGTTTAATCACGTTAAGCAAACAGTAAAGCTTATTATTGTCTAATATGAGCTTGAAAAACACTTTTTGTAGGCTCAGGTGCCAGTAATTAAGTCTAATATTTTGAAGTAATCGGTTATGTTTTAGAATAATTCTGAACAGATTCTAGGCAAGCTACTTACTTTCTGCTAGTTTGAAAAGTAGAATGCAGTTTTTGGGATAAATTTGCGTCACATCTTGAGCGAAACTATTTATAAGAACAGTACAAAATACACCATTTATTACAGTAACAAAGATTCTACCTATTTCTAGTGTCATTAACCATTTTGCATCAGTCGCGAACATATTGCGGGGGTTACGATATTTTTGAGACCCGAAAAAGAGGACGCTTTTTACAAGTTACAAAAGATATAATAGCCGCTGAGAGCACGGATAACTCGAGAAATTTAGGGCAATATTAGTGGCTTGACAAAAAAATAATTCGACTCCACATAAAATCGGTTAACGTTGACCTTTTTTTAGTCAACCTTGTCGTCACTGCTGTAGAAATAAAGATTTTGCGTCATTTATGCCATTTTTGTTGTTGTCCGGTGTAGAATCGCCTGGCTCTCAAAGATATAAAGGGGGACAAATTGCCAAAAAGGAGGTCGTCTTGGTGTCCTCGGAGGACATTTTCGACTTATTGATAAAGGAGGTCAAATCCTCCTAAAAGAGGACGTACGATAATCCTACATATTGCAATTTCGAACGTAGTCTCCTCCAGTTCACCGTTAAAAGTATTGCGACATACCAATCAAATCGAGTTTTCAAACTACTTACTTGAATACATATTCAGATCTCTCATTTTCTACTTCCACTCAAAGTAGTTTTGCCATGTCTTGGAAATTACTACTTCTACTAATCAAGTCGAAATTTACGGAACTAGTTCCACTTCTACTCGAGTGGCGATGCTGATTATTTTGACCACCTTTGCTTGCAAGAGACAGGTAACCATTCTAACTCGTGAGTAACAATAGTGTGCTGTTGCATAAATTTCAATATTTCATCACTAAGGATTCCAAAATTATTTTGTTCCGCATTGTCCAAAATACATGCGAAATCACATCTTTTCTTTAAAGCATCAGGAATCAAACACAACTTACCTGCATCGCTACTGCCGTTGTTGTGATATATTTCTCCGAGGAAGTGATTCTCGTCCATCGGATCAATATCAAGTAAATGGTTGTCATAAAAGACATCAGAACAAGAACGGCCAGCTTTGCGGTCGGTGATACCGTTCCACTTTGCGCGGTCATAGTCAAGCTGCTTGTCGTTGAAGTCTAATAATCCTGCGGCATAAAAGATGTTGACAGTCGATCGCTCAAATGTGCGGAAACATGAAAATGCGATTCATGATAAAAAAACTCGGACGATGTAGAAGTACGATCATATTTCTGAACATAGGTTTGAAAAGTCTCAAAAAAGCGTATTGAAATTGACTGGCTTTATTGTCACTCGAACCATTGTACCAATGCCTAGTTTTTTTATAATGCTTTCTGCTCTATTCAAAAGTGAAAGAGCATTTCGAGGCATACACTAGAAATCAAGATAAATATTGATATTCGTTGGTGATTTTATTACGCTTTCTTCTCTGTTCAAATCCATCCAAATATTCAGATGGGGCATTTTTGTGGGATAAACCTTAAACCAGGACAAATAATAGGTATTCATTGATGATTTTATAATGTTACTGCTCTGTTTAAAGCAATTCAAATATTCAGAAATTCATTGAAGAGCTTCTGGCAGGTACAGATCTTCAATATACAATCGAATAGTATATTCGTTATTCATATTGAAATGAGCCCGAATATTTTCAGGTGACACTCGAAAGGGGTAATCTAGTTGCCGACACCTCACGATTACCCCTGACGAGTGTCAGCCGAAAATATACGGGTTACTTTCAAGATATCCATTGGTGATTTTATTATTATTTCTGCTCTGTTCAAAGCGATGCAAATATTCAGAGAGCATGTTTGAGACATAATCGTGAAATCAGGATAACATATATTTATTGTAGAAGTGAATATAGTAATTTTCACTGGCATACTGAAGCTCTGTGCTTCCAAGAGTCTATAGTCCAAGAGTCAAATATAGTTGCTGACGATTACCCGTGACGTGTGTCAGCCGAAAATATTCGGGTTTATTTCAGTATGAATATATTATTCACTTGTATAATGAAGTTTTTCGGATATTTATTGGTGATTTATGACAAACAAAAACATTCGCAATCAATCATTCTCCTCCTGCAGGCCCGTTACTCGCCTGCGGCCCTGGATTATTATTAAATTGAATATTATAAGACCCCGAATTTGGATCTTGCTGCATTTGAAAGTTGTTTGTCGACAAGCCGAACGGCTTCAAAAATAAGTTTCCCAAATCCTTCAAACTCGACATCATTTGCTGCTTCAATTTTTCGTTTCTCTTTTCGATTTTTTCCGGCAACATCGCCAACGCTTGATGAGCGGAAATAACGGAATTATCGAGTTCTAATACTTTCTCATAATCTTTCTGCGCTTCTTCGTATTTTTCTGTGTCATCNNAAAGNTGAGCTCGGCGTAAATAAGCTTTCACGTATTGCGGATGAAGATCGATGGCTTCCGANCAGTCCTTGATAGCGTCATCANTACGATCGAGTTTAACATAACAGGCTGATCTATTCGAGTGTAAAACAGCACGCTCCTTCCGCGAACATTTTGGACAGAGTTTAATTCCGTCNGTGTACAGTCGCATTGCATCTTGGAAATTTCCATTTTTGTATTCCGCATTTCCCTNCTCTTTTAATTTTGTAGCTTCTAATGTCCGGTCGCGAACAACCTCTTCTGACAGANCTGATTCGTNGTCACTTTCCTCAGAAGATTCCNAATTTGNGTNTGCAAATTTATCANTTNGTGGATCGCCGGCTTCCGACGTCTGTGGAACTGGTTGGCTCGCTTTGCAGCTATCATCTTGCTTCAAAGAATCAGGACTATTTAGTTTTATGTCGTGATTCACATCAATGCTCTCCGACTTGGAAGAGATATCTGCATCAGTTGGCTCACAATTTGCTTTCACATCAACGCTTCTACTAGAATCCTCCTCATCGGTTAAAGGATGTTGTTTGCGTTCATCTTGTGTCGCATTTGTTTCGTTTACATCGTCCATACAGTCATGAAATTCTTCATCACTGAACGCATCATCCATTTTGATTAACTAAGCTAGATTACACACATCGGCTGCAAGCAATAAAAGGAATGAAATATTCATAGAAATAGAACAATAAGAATAGATGAAACTATATCTGAACATGATAACTTTATGACAAAGTATTGACATTATCATTGCATTTATAATAATGAAAGCCGAAAGGATCCGAGTTCAAAATACCTCTCGGTCATGAATCCCTGCATCCTACAAAGCTACTAACAGGGATTCTCTTTTCCAGGGTTTCCCAACCCGGGGTGCCTTCAGCCTTTTTCGGAAGAGGCATGAAAATATTTATCATCTACAAGTCTGCTCCACTATGACAAAAGAAATGAATTAAAATTATCTTCCCTTTCGAGGCCAAACCAGTAATTTAGACATTGTCAGAGTAAAAACAATCTCAACCATCACGTCAGCTGAATATGTAGCCTAAAAACTGATGAGGCTATAGTACTATCATGCTTATTGTGTACTATTATGCCTTTTACTGTATAAAGCAGTTTTTCAAATAAAATAATGTTTCTTTAATTTTTGAAAAGGTGAAAAAATAGGGGGAGCATTGTTTTTCAAAATTTTTGAAGGAGGGGGGGCCGCCAAGGTTGGGAACCCCTGCTCTATACAACAAAATTTCAGCTAAGGTGAACAGATCAAACATATCATAGCATAGAGTTCTTGAAATATTGCGTTCTCGTGATACATTTGCGTGCATTTGAAAAATAACAAGACGCTTTTTACTAAATCACTGCAAACGAACTAAACGTCAACATCTTTTTGACGAAGCAAATGATAATCTCTGTGAGAGCCAGTTCGCAATGATGACATCTTCATGGTCGTTCATTTCGATATTTACAAAAGCGTGTAGTGACAAAATATCAGGGTTCGGACGGCTGGAAGCGTCTTTTTGCAAGCAGCCGCGAACAAAGTCCACCAATTCCAGAGAAAAGCAGTGTGTTGGTAACTGCGGAGGGGCTGCATTTACAATACATTGTAAGACTTCCATAGGTATTACTCCGCGGGAGCTTTTGATCTTTGACGCTAGTTCCGGGTATGGGTAACTTCCAGTAGCCATTTCCGATATTGATAGACCCAAACTCCAAATATCAGAGTGTATTGTGTATTCCAATCCATGGACACGCTCAGGTGCCATGTACGCGTTTGTGCCTATGTACGTTTTAGCTATGGAGTTCACAAGTTGCCTGCTCACACCAAAGTCACATAGCTTGACTTGACCTTTGGTATTGACAAGAATATTCGAGGGTTTAACATCTCGATGAATTATCTTTTTACTCCATAAAAACCGCAAACCGGAAACAACGCGGCGACAAACTCTTTTGAGAACATGTTCCGGGATTTTGCCGTAGCGATCCAGCGAGCCTCCGTCCATGAACTCCATGCATAAAAATATGCGGTTTTCATTTAGATAAGCACCATAGAAATCGACAGTTTGCGGAGAGCTGTTACATTCGTTTAAAATCTTTAATTCTGATTTAATCCGTTCTTGTTCCCTGCCTGTTAAATCGATTGGGATGGATTTAACCGCCATATGCATTTTTGACTTATTATGTATGACTTTGTAAACAACTCCGCTATTTCCATGTCCAAGAGTTTCTAAATAAGTCAAAGACAAATTTGAAAGTCCGTCCATCTCATTCACGATATTACCGTGACTGACAGAGTCAGTCTGAAAAGCATTCTGCGCTACCACAGAGGCTTGATTACCGCCTGTGATCGAATTGTTCATTGCAGGCTGTCGATTAGGTAAATCACTTTGGGAAATTCCTTGGCTATGTTTTGAGGGAGTTATTGCAACTTTCAACCCGAACTTGTTTCGTTTCCCTGGATTTTTACAAGCTTTCGGGTATATGACCAGTTTTTCAATTGCTTGACCGTGGCAAAAGTGAATCATTGCTTTTAAATCCTGCTCATTTCGCACGGTTATCAAGTCTTCCTCTTCATCTTTATACTCGAATGACGTAACAACCAATTTTCTTTCACTCGCTTGGCATATTGCTTCCAACACGTCATCGAAGTAAATCCCTTCCGGTGATGGTACCATCCAATCTATTTGATTTTCTTCAGTGAAAAATATCCGAATCAGTATCATTCTGGCAGTGTAGCATTGGGAAAAATTGGTATCGTACTTTAGAATCACTGCATAATTTCAGAATGCTACAAAAATTTCTGTAATGGCAGAAAATAATTCAATTCCAAAAGTTATCCGTACCTAGTAGCTGCCAAAGTCTGGTGCATCAGAATGGCTATTGCTACCAGAACGTAAAGTTCTCAGTTGTAAACCCGCGTTATTTAAAGCTGTCAATCAAAAATGATTTTCCAATGACAAAATGTAGCAGCAAGCCAGCAATGTGATTTCTTTTACATTCCACTTTTTATATATTTACCTCAAATCACTAGATTCGATATTCGACAAACTCAATTCATTACCAACATAAGTTCCTGTGATTCATACAGCAAATTGATCACAACTCACAACCAATAAGATTGATCACTCCTGGTATCTAGTGGAGTGGGGCATACGTTGATACGAATCATGGTATGAAAGAACCTTGAGTATATATATTTTCTTATTACTTCTGTAAGTTCAGAACAATCAAGAATGCTTGGTGAAGTTAGCTTATCAACCAAACAAATCACAATCATATATATAAATGGGATGAATAAAGGGCATAGGTCTATTGCTACAGTTACCGTGCAATGAATATGAGCCACAAATAGATTGGTTTTAAGTAATTTATTGGCATGTCTGCATGCGCTGTTACAAGTTACAATCTTTCTTGATCCTCACGAAATTACGCCATTTCTTTTCGATGGGCCTATATATAATAAATGATAGGGCAATAGCGTTACACCAGTTGTAGACTATAAAGATGTGAAAATATATTCCCTTCCTTCCTGATATAAGTATTAATAATACGGGTAATAACTACTACTACTACTACCGTCATTGTAATAGCAATACGTAATGAAATCTGGTACCTTCATTTTAATCAGCCACAAATCTCAATCAGTAAACAACTGAACATTACCCTGTCAATGGCTTGTTACGGTTCAGTGACACTATAAAATTTCTCGAAGATTCGTTCGTGTATTATTAGTATCGGTATGAGCATATTATTAATTTTATCAGATCAGAAAACCACAAGATTGCGATACAAGAAAAGGACAGAAACGTGTCGAATCGACGTGGGGTAGTCTTTGAAAGAGATTCGGTGTCTTTTAAACGTAAACGATATGCGGAAACTAGAAATTGCCAAGTTTATGTATCAGTTCCGCTGCGGCCACTGTCCCGAAAACTTCAATAACTTATCTACCTCGGTAGTCGTCCAACTACCATTTGGTAGACAAACGAATCCTCGCTCCATCAAATATGCCGGACCTGATTTGTGGAGCCTTGTCTGCTATCCGACAGTCATCGAGCACGTCGACATTCAAGTCGAAATACAAACAATTTTTACTGTATAAATAATAGTTAGTCTCTAGTTTCCTGGACTACAACCTGATATATCGATCTGGCCTTTCGACACATGCCATATTTTTGTCACCTGTCGTCCTTTTATATTATCTTCTTTCACCTTTCATTCAGTGTGCAATAGTCTCCTTTCTACCACCTAGGTCAGCTGATGGGTGTCTGATTTCGAAGACTACTCCAAGTCGTTTCGACACCTTCCTATCTTTCATTGTATCGCAGTCTTGTGGTGTATTGAGATGATAAAATTTTTAGCAATAAGTAAATTGAATTGATCAGATAACCACAGTGATGTATGCTCATTGCTCGTACTGCGGTGAAGTTATTCCTGTGTAATTGTAGGATTTTTACCAATTAGATTGAGCTGAAGCTCTTTACCTACCTTTGCTTTCTATATCCGATGCATGTAGAATTGCTTCAAATTTGAACCACAGAGCACCTTCCATCTTTTACCGATCTAAAGCAGTAGTTGGCAAACTTGGGCCCGCGGGCCGCATGCGGCCCGGATCACCGCGATTTAATGTTGCCAAATATCTTTATTATTGGGTACCCTTCCCCAGAAAAAATTCGCATGATTTATAGAAATGGGCACTTCGGCGTCGGCCATTACCGCGCCACGACGGACCAACCCACCAAGACATATGAGTTTTTAGTCCGTGTAACATAGGCTTACCATACGTCCTCTTTTAAGAGGATTTGTCCTCTTTTTTGACTTTTTTGAAAGTGTCCTCGGAGGACGCCCTTTTGTCCTCTTTTTTGAGATTTTGTCCTCTTTTTTGAAAATTTAGGTCAGATTTAGAGGAAATTGCGAGTGATATGCCGCAAATTAGCGCAGAAGTGAAGCTCCGGCGGGTATTTCGGAGGGAAAAGCGGTGATTTTAGCTCTGAGCGAAAAGAAGACCTTATATTTTTTTTTTTTAGTCATCCACCTGGCAATGTGGAGAGAAAAACGTTATTTTGAGCTCTGAGCGGAAGTGATGACCTTTTTTTTTAGTCAACCGATCACGATGTGGGAAAAATTTACCGGTTTTTGAGAATTCTTCTTCAGTTTTGCATGTCTGAAATTTCTGAAAAAGTGTCCTCTTTTTACATTTCCAAAATAGGGTAAGCCTATCGCTGCTGCATCCGAATCCGATGTTACTGACGGCTGACAGACTCTAGATTAGGCCTACTATTGGTAACTAACCTAAATTAGTAATCTATATAGACCAGGGATGGCCAACCTTTTCGGCTAAAGGGGCACATACAATTGACCAACGAGTGCGCGTTCCACTAGCAGTGCTAAGCACGTAAAATTTTCAAAGTTTATAAATGAACTTGAGTATATTGTGGGTCTGTTGTATACCGCCAGCTGGGCTCAGTTTGCAAGGACACGACTATTCGGCATTTCGCATATCGATATCGAAGGTTTCCGCTAATATGCGACAATCATTTTGTGCCCACATTTAATCGTCGACGATCTTTCTGCGAGCGCAAATGCGAAAAGACATTCTCCCGTAATTGTGAATACAGTTAGAATTAATCGGGTAAATTATGCGTCTTTTTCATTTTCAGGAGGGGGTAGGCTACCAAGCAAGAAATCGTGTGATAATTAAACNCGCGAAGCGTGAAGAAATATTTCACTACTATTTTAGTTTATTGTGATGCACGACGATTTACTAGACATGTGACTGCACCATGGATCTGCCAATGCGTCGGAACTGATATTTTAGTCATCAACATCCCGAGTGTCGCAGCCAGACTTGTAATTTTTGGTTGACCTTGCAAGTTTGCAAATTGAGCAATTCATTTTCGATAATAGAACAGGATTTCGGTAATATGACAGGAAATTACCTTGCGGGCCCATCAAAACCCTCTCGCGGGCCACATTTCGTCTGATATAAACAGACTAATTCGATAGTTTAAAGAGCCGGAGCTGGAGCCGGAGCAGTGGTAGCAATGCGACTCCGGAGCTGGAACCGGAGCTAATGTATGATAGAAGAAATCTCCGGAGCCGGAGCTGGAGCAGTTAAAATTTACGGCTGCTCCAAAGCCCTGGCTATAACTGTTGAACCGACGACGATGTCGAGGGTTCTAATTTCTAACCATACCATATCGTGTACGTCGACTATATCGGGTGAAAATTGTTCGCCGTCTCATCTCATAGTACATGTCTTTCGAAAGTATTTGCACAAGTATGGCCTAATTATGCAACTTCAAAAAAAATTTCTTTTGCAAATGACAAGGTTTTAAAACAGAATGTTTTAAAACGCCATTTGTTTGAAATGCAACCCTAGAGATCTAACTTCGCCTAGAACAATGGTTTTTCTCAGGGGGTTGTGGTTGTTGAAAATGTTCCGCGGTTAGTCCTGCTCAGAATAAACTAGGAATTGCTAACTTGTTTCTCAATCGCCAAAAATTGTCAGCAATCATACTTTGAAGATGGCCAGTGAACTGGAACAAGGGTTTCCATATCGACAAAACAATAGTTCCCCGGTTTCGTTCTCTACATGAAAATCGATTTTTGCAATGTGGAGTGTGATGATGATATAGATTAGAAATTCCAGACACATGGATCACTGTATTTCCTTGGTAATTTATCATCTGGCCCGCCACTGTTATTGCATGACAGATGAATAGTAATCGCTAAGCATGCAATGTAATAATTTGATTTTCATTTGTTAGTTGGTATCAGATCATCAAAATATTTTTTTAACGTGCGAGCCATTCTCGCAACATTCACGTCAGTGCTTATCAGAGCTGTGGAGTCGGTAAATTTTACTACCGACTCCACACATTTTCAATGGACCGACTCCGACTCCGATTCCCGAGTCTTTAAACGTACCGACTCCAACACCGGCTCCGACTTCTGAGTCTTTAAACCTACCGACTCCGACTCCAAACCCGAATTCACCAGTATTACCAATTTACTTCGAAAATTATATGCTACAGTGACGGTTAAATGACTATCATATAAGAATTAAACATATGCAAACATCTGACTAACGATGGCCTGCAAAATTGTTTCATCGTGGCACAGATCGAATTATTCACTATGCATGAAGGATGGCATTTCCAAATATCCTTCCTTTTTCATATTTTATCAGTTTTTGTAACATGGACTCTCTAATAACCTAATGTGTCTGAATCATTGAAACACGATATTTATCCAATTCTGTATAATTAAAATGTAGATAAAACAATCGAACTGTTGCTTTTATGTATGAGTCAGCAACTAATACAGAGATGCANCTTACTAATTTTCTCATTACACAATGTATTGATTACAAACACACAAACTCTCACTACTAATTGACATTGGNCATAAACAAAATTTAGGAAGTAGTCAAATATCATATGTCTAGTCTACATGCACTTGGTTAAGTAATCAAGGACTAGGACTTGCTGTCTTTCTTAATCCTTTATTCGACCCAAGCAACTACGCTACACTACAAATATATTTAATTTTGTCAAGTGGGAAGGAGCGTTTGGTTATATTTACATCAATTTCACAACCAGAGGATATATTTGCTCTGTCACAATATCACGGTAAAATTCAAAAAAATGCATCAATTTGTGACTACATCGCGAAGATGCATATTGCTTCTTTGCTCCTCTATGCAACTGAATTGTAATTGGCAAATAATGTCCAATTCTATCTATGTCAGGGGTGGTCAACCTTTTCGGCCAGAGGGCCACATGGGATTTACGAACCATTGCGCGGGCAACTTGAATGTGGATAACCTTTTTTTAGTCGTCCGATAGGAACGAACCGAATTAGGTAACATTGGAAACAGGACTTATATGAATACACTTGAAAATTGATAACAATTATGTCATGAAAACTCCGTGTGCAATTGTGCAGTGTGCAGTCGTGCTCTGGTCCCGCGAAGCACAAAATATTTCAAAGGTAATGAATGAATTCGATCATTAAATATATTACTTGCATATATTGGGAGTCGCCTCTGTATAGCAATGGGCTCGTTTGGCAAGGACAGGATTATTTGGCGTTTTANACATNGCAATATCGACGGTTTCGGTGAACANGNCTCNGTCATTTTGNGCAAATGTTTCATNGNCNACNATCTCGCTTCGAGCGCACNANCNAAGTCNCNTGTTGGACGAAACGNCCTATCTCCNAATGGCGAGTATAGTTGGACTCAATTCNGTAAATTACGCGTATTTATAATTTCNAGGAGGNNTTCCAATACTAAATGCAAGAAATGTGACAATAAATCATGCGAATTGCTAATAAAAATTTCAAGTCAAATAAATCTGCTACGAAATATTATACTTTATGGTCATGCACGAAGATCTGCGATGAATGTGGCTGGCCCCTGGTTACGCCAATACGTCGAAACTGATGATTTAATGATCATTAAATGTCGCGGTCACGGTCAGGCTAATCAAACTTTGGTTGGCCTTCCAATTTTACCTGATGTTATATCTAATTTCGAGAATTACATCGCACGCCACACAAAACCTTCTTGGCCTGCGGGGCACGGTTTGGCCGCCCCTGATCTGTATAGTTATTAGTTGCTAATAACAGTGATTGATGGTACATAAAAATCCTATTATAGTTATTATTAGTAATTTAAAGATACCTTTGAATCAATTGATTTCATGATCAAGAAGTTGGAGTAGGAGTTCAAGTCAGGGTCATTTTCACAAACTCTGGCTTCGACTCCAGTCAGTATTTTTCCACTACTCCGCCTCCGACTCTGACTCCAGCCGCTACAGTTTTCACGACTCCGACTCCATCAAGCGAAAATTAGCCAAACTCCGACTCCGACTCCACCAGCTCCGCCTCCGACTCCACATCCCTGGTGCCTATTATCCCCACGCGTGATATCATCAGGCATGTTATTTTTGCATATGCTACGGATACCAAAAATAGCTTATTCTGGGCATCTCTCATATTTTATTTTCGGCAATTTTGGCGTCGCCATGAATTCATATCTACACACTCAAATTCACCATGAAAAAATGCATTAGTTTGGTATTCTTATCAAACGGAAGTCACAAATCGTGCGGTATCCACACTCTGCCGTCAAACACCAAGATTAAAATGAAAGAAAAAAACGAATTGACGACGATGCTAAAGAGCGAATTCACCTGATATAAAGCCGACTGCTTCTGCAATGTCTAAGCTCGATAGTCGAATCGCTATGCGAGCAAAAATTAGCTGCATTCACACAGATCGCAATACCATTTATGATATTTCAAATGGGTTGCTGACACGTTAGCTAACCAAAGGTTAGAACTCGTAAGTGACTTTAATTTTCAATGTGACAGAATATCCATGGGCACAGAAAAATCTAGGAAAGAACCGATGGTATGTGTATGCGGCACGTATAGANTATGTTGGTCCATAAAAACGAATTTTGGAACGTTGATTGTCTGACCCGGCCAAAATGTTTCCTTTGGTTAAAAATAACATGCGTAAAAGTTTTATCGATTTNCAGTAATNTTTATAGGTGGCTCAATAGATNTGAAATTTCTCNCAAATAAGGCGTAGGAAAGAGTTTCTCAANCTATTCATAGCTCGNACCCATTGAGCTATTCATAAAATTTCTCGTACCCACTGACCATTCTTACGCCGCCATCAAACTCTCTTCTTGAGCACCAAGAAGGTTGTCAAGGCAACTTCTGACAGGTGTCANATCATAACTGCTCTATACACAGGATTCACAGGTAAACACACTCTTTCCGTATCCGTATCCGTATCGAATATAGCCCTTTATCTTGGTTTGCGAAGGTTTTGCAAAATTTTTGACTCTAAATGAATTTATGTTACGAATAGTCAAAGTGGAGCGATTATTAGTGCGTAATCCTGGTATATATATACTTACATCTCAGCTAACGCAGTCGCTGGCCATGCTGACTGAAGTTTGCACGAGTCACCACATATTAATTCTCTGCATCATGAGAATCGCAGCATTTCAGTATCCACTAATCATGAAAAATCTCACACCGGCAAAGGCAAAGGTTAGTGCATTATCATAATTATCATAATGGCCATATCATTGCAGTAATGAGACATAGTGCACGACAATCACTACGGTCGATTGCCTTACTACACCAGAAGCACTTTTAGGAGTAGGACTATTACTTTAGGACAGGGGTGGCCAACCTGCGGCCGTATAAGGGAATTTGTGCGGCCGTCGACACGTACTTCAATCAGTATGTGTTGGCGGCCGTCGACATGGAAATTGAATTCACAAATTGACTCNCGAATATTCGAGAGATTTTAATAAACCAAGAAATTTTCTTCNAGCTACGCGCGATTCAATGCGACTTCATTTTTGAATTTTAATATAGTAGCACTCTTTGTAATCTGAGCCCTACAGTATTAGAGGATGCGAACAGCAGAGGAACATGANGCGCCCCATATAAAATACCAACTTGGAATCGTGTCCTCCTCACGAAATAAATTTAATTGTTTCTGGTACATTTGGGCGATTCCAATATTTTTCGACTATACCGGCAATCNATGTNGGAGGTCAAGAAATAACAGCACGCAACTAATGACATGACTAATAACAGTTGGCTCACCTGAAGATGCATCATGATTAATAACTTGCCCTAAATTTCCGAAAACACTCGCTCTATCAACTCTACCGATGAATCTGATCCCGTGGGCTGAGAAAAGATAAATATTTGATAGCAATATGTGAAGCTACTGATATTAATGACGATTTTCATTCGCGAATCCGAACATTTTTTAGCACTTCGCGCGACCTTAACGAGTTCCAGTATCTATTCCTAACATGACCACTCGCGTTTGCGGTTCGTATTGTAAGCCGATATGAAAGAGTAGATTAGTGCAGAGTTCACCGGAAATGGACATGGACAGTTTAACACGGGTATTTGGCGTCTAGTTAGTTCATNACGGCTATATACCCTGGAATGCGGCCGTTGGCTACATAAGTAATCGAAATGAGGCCGTGAATAGCAAAAAGGTTTACGTTCCACTGCTTTACGAGGACTTTAATCCTCATCAGNATAAATACAGTCAATTATGAGTATATGGCTGCATGGATAAAAGGGCTATAACCATACGGTCGCTCTATTATTCGTCATGAATCGTGAAATGGAGGGGCTAATGTGGAACAGGGGATATAAAGCAAAGAGAGAGAGGGANATGATATTCTTTTTTCGCCTNCACCATCGAAATGCTTTGACGACGGAGTTGCGATACGGCCCCATGAGGTCATCTAGTCTGCGCCCCCGTTCTTTTTTCTCCCAATGCTATCCATGATTGCTGAGCGCCTAGCACAGTGGTTCCCAACCTTTTTCATCCTGTGCCTCCCTTGGCCGAAATTTAAGTCAAAATTCCCCCCTTAGGATAAATCAACCCGATGATTAAAAAAGGTCAGTTTCACCGCGCAAACACCTGTTGACTGAGAGAATAAGACGGGTGGCACCGAGTGTTAGTTTCTAGCAGTGCTGTAATAACACTTTGTAAACCTCCGAAAACAATGGTCTCGGTCCCAATCAAACAAATTCTGGAAGGCTTGACTCAACAGAACCCCACACTTCCATTTGTGTTTTCGGCTTACCATGCACCAATGGCGAACATAACTGCTGTGACAAATCAATATCCATTAATATATTGGTCTCGCGATTTTTTTCTCAAGTTTGCGTATGCATTTGGCCAATAATATTGGTACTTTCATATATAGCAGGGTTGACCAGACTCGAGTCTGACTCGAGTCTGACTCGAGTCACCATTCTTTAATGACTCGACTTGACTCGAGTCATTTTCTCAAAATACGGAATCGACTCGACTCAACTCAAGACAATCAGACTATTGACTCGACTTAGACTCGAGTCATTGTGCATGACTCGAACCAAGCCATATGACTCGAGACTGTAAAACGAGACCGACATTTCATTGTAATTTCGAAGAACAGTAAAGTGACCACCCAGTTGGAATTTCGTCTATTGATACTGGTACTTGACAATGCGACAGGAAACTGCTCAAGGGGAGGAAAATTAGTATATCATAAATCCAAATCATTCAATATCACCAAACAATGTTGACTTGAGTGTGACTTGGACTCGAAATCGAGTCATATTACCATGACTCGGACTCGACCCTCTGCTCGGTGACTTGGACTTGGACTTGACTCAGTGGTGAATTGAAAATAACTCGATTTGACTCGAGTCAAAACTATGAAAGTGAAATTGACTTGTGACTAGGAAACTCACGACTTGGTCACAGCCCTGATACATAACATACACGTGATAAGATTCCCTGCCGGAGCTCATTGCAATCTAGGACACCCATTACGTTTCGGCAACATTGCACCAAGTTTAACATGTCTTTTTTTCGGGTAGCTGTTTACTAATAATAAAGCAAGGCTAGCGATCTGTTTAACTTGAATCTATGACGTTGGAATATTTTGTCACTGTCTGAAAACGTTGACTTGAAAATAGGGGGATTTGTATGTGAAAATAGATTTCAAATAGCATTGGAACATACTTTCAGCAAACCAAAACGAGCCATAAGGAGCATGCGTTCGGATATAACTGGTTGACTACATGACAGTTCGGATATGAACAATTCGTGAAATCCGTTTTAATTCTAAAGTGGAATTCCTCCCTAAAAATTGCAAAATTCCCCCCAAAGGGGGAATTCCTCCCCGGTTGGGAACCCCTGGCCTAGCAGGATAGCTGCGGATACCAATTTCAGAGTCTTTGGTATGACTCGGTCGGGGATCGAACCCACGACCTACCGATCGAGAAGCCGGACGCATAACCATTACACTACCTAAAACTTGCTTTTCCATGTGGAAATATTTATATGTATAAAGTAGCTAGCTAGTTCAATTTCCGAGATTTATAGTACCACTGAGCTGTTTTTGATCTATTGCTTAAGGTTAGAACAGCGTTTCTCAAACTTTTCCCATCACGTACCACTCCACTGTATGGCGCACCACCTGAATTACTTATGTTACTTCAATGTACCGGTGTTTATTGGTTATTCCGATACTATACCGCAACATCAATGAATAGCAAGAAAGCACCATTTAATGAGATAATTGCAACTGTTTCTTATGCAGAAGCTCGCCAATCTGAAGTATGACATTACTCAGTCACAGCCCTCTTCGAGCACCACCTAAAAAGCTCTCGCGTACCACTAGTCGTACGTGCACCACAGTCTGAGAACCACTACTGGGCTTGAATATGAGATTTTAATAAGAATAGCCCCATGGTTTGTCTCCCGAACTAGAGCCATTTTGGCAAAAAACAAGGCCACATTTGGCCCTAGAAAACACTGTTGCTTGTTGTGCCTAAAAACATGCGCTGCCCAGTGTATAAGTGATATATGGCCCTCCATAAAATGGAACCAAATGTAGGCATATACTATTTGAACTCTTCATACCTACGCAATCGTTTCTATCTTAANTATTGCCCTCTGTAGACAACNCGNGTGNTTTTCATTCCCTTCGTTATGCATAAAATCGTGTTGATAAGACTTTGAAGACTCATCTATAGCCGTAATTGAGTGTANTTATTATATGCATTTGCACACAGGTTACCCTTTTTTCTTAGATAATATCAGCAGTAATCTGGATTGAATGTGTCTTTTCGAGTTTTATCATTTACATGATCACTGCTGGAATCAACGGACCTACGAAAACGTGCAATATTGCAACAACGAAATGGTTGGTGAACAAACATTCAATCACGCTCACCATCGAATCTGGTATCTCTATAATTAGGTTGTCTGTGAAAAGAACCTACAGGAAATATTCGGCGCCGGTCCTGACGTATATACCCACTATCGGAATTGTCACATGCTCTATCATAATCGGATATCACTTGCTGACAATGAAGAGAGCGAAAGGTATTGCCATGAACTTCAGCTTTACATCTAAACTTCTTGACTCCGAGCGAAGAGGAATGCCTGCATTTGCGATAACAACGTCATATATTGAAACACAATTCCTACATGCCATAATAGTTGGCTACCATTTCTATGACATTCAGGGTATATGGTGACGGGACTATGTTGGAAGTTTGCAAATAAAGATATATACTTGATGTCGAGGTCGACTTCTGATTTACATCACCATAAATCGTGTTTGGTATGTGTGATTACTGTCAGGTAGCGTTGCGTTCAAAACGAACAGTGTTTTAAAACATTTTGTTTCAAACAGGGTTTCAAAAAATGCAGTTCAATTTTTTTTTAAATTCGTATTATTATGTCATAATCGCGTAAATACTTTCGAAAACACATGTAGTATGATCCTATGGACGATTTAGTCGATGAATACGATATGGAATGGTTGGAGCCCTAGAAATTGTCGTCGGTTCCACAATTATAACAAGTAGATATAGGTCATTGGTTAGGAATGGATGTTCTGATGATGATGACCGCCGACCATAAAAATACTGCATAACGATATAGTCCTGGTCAAAGATGTTGTTGGTCCGTTCAAGACATGGGTCGGAAGCCTTTTCGCCAAGGAACCATTTTGACCCTATATATCGTATTGTCAATGTAAATCCGCTGCGACGTCACAATCAACGATTCGTGACGTCATGGTTGAAAAAACATGTTTTAAACAAGGGCCACGTCTTAAACATGTTTGTTTTAAATTGATTTTTATTTTAAATTCAACCCTACTGTCAGGACACAATATACTCTCAGTCTCTACAGCGTAACTCCACGGAGTCCTAGTAATGGAACGTGTCACTTCGCCTCCCGTCGCCTGTCTTGGAGGCCAACATCCCATTTCTAAATGGCTTTAGTGCCAATGTTTCAACGTGTATTCTCAAATTCAAATGTTATGATTTCGAGACGGTTACAGCCCGATTAATTTACAAGTGGATCACAAATCGAACTCGGTTCAACTTGCGTAAAACTGAACAAGCAGTTGGCTGGTCAGAAATGACTGGCCCCTGTGTACACCATTCAAGACAAGGACTGCTTCCTGAGAC